>JASEVX010000244.1:0-264416 GCA_031761405.1 Serripes groenlandicus
TAGGAAATCGCCCTCTCGAACAGTATCTCTTCGCCGACAATGTTTAAACAGAGGTGTCTACATTCCCATTCAGTAAATGGGTTAATTGGCAGCTCTTTTTTTACCCCACAAGGAAAACAATCGACAACATCCGTAACCCGAGCGTAAGAGAAATCCGACTTTTACCATTGTGAAGGAAGCAAGACAAAGCTCGAGTGTTTGTCTACGATGTGTCCGGCATTATGAGGGGTAAATAGGGATTCAAAAAACGGTAACACGGTTAACCGGTAATCGGTTAAACCGTATCTTATTCGATTAATCGATTAGTAATTTCATAGTTAACAGAGGACTCGGAAAAATAGATACAAAATATATACATAGTTTGTATTTCACTTTTTGTTTGTTTTTAATTTGTCACACGTTACTGGATCCAGAGATTAATTATTAACACGTCGATCGGGAATACTAAATCCTATAATTATTTTTGATCAACGTCAGGCGAAGGACGTCTTTGTACGGCTGCAAACGGTGAGGATTCAGAGCGTTCTTACAGTAAGAAAGGGTTCATTGTCTGCCAAATGTAAGAGAGCTATAGATACAGTCTATGAGAAAAAGCTGAACTAAGAGATACTATGTTTCACGCCAATATCCGATTACATGATATCAGAACGACATGAAACAAAATCCAGTTTTTGTCGGACGCAGGCTTATATATGAGCTTTTACACGAGAAAAGCAACATTGTGGGCTCTGCGTAAAGTATCGTCCCCGGATCAGCTTAAGCATGGCCGCGCAGCTAACCGGACATACTTTAGTTTCGCCTCTTGTAAGTTAACGTGTTTGACGCGCAGACGCTATGGGTTTCAAAGTAGGGCTATTTTTTTTCTTTAAAAAAACCCAGACGATCTAGCAAATGCTCATCATTAGCAATTTGCCCTTTCACAGAAGTATCAGATAAATATGTCATAAAGGAAACCGTTCAGATACATGTATTTTTGTTACCGACGCGTACTTTAGTAAATATTTATGTCTGGCATGATCCAACAATTGCGATTAGATTCATTAACTCCCCTGATATATCGCTAATCGCAAATATTATGAAATATTAAATATACAATTGAATACGGTAACCCTTGAGCAGGACCAATACACCTTGATTTCTGGAATCAGTACATGTACATGAAAAATGAGCAAAGTACTTTTTTGCTTGCTGCAACTCCAGTGGGGCGTCGCCATATTTGGTTTATCCTGACCCGACATTGTGTAGTAAAGGGGAGGTAACTCAAGGCTCCTAATAGGTTAGGAGGATCGTGGTAATTCCTTCCCGCAGTAGAGCGAGTCCAATTTTTTTATTTAGAAAAACAAAGTATTTAGAAACAGTTAAACAGTTTCTGGGAAGGATTCATAAAAATTGTGCACTTTGTGACAAGTTTTTGAAATTTAGGCATGCGTTTAGTATGAACATAAGCTATTCAAAACAACGCATACAAGTTGGGGGTAGTCACCCGTTGACCCTATGCCGAAATTCAAAATGGCCGCCACCGGAAACAAGAATGTTATATTTCAGCTATTTATTATACTAGATTATGGTAATTGAAATACATTTTTCCATGTTTTGGTGTGCAAGGGAAACTGTCATAAGGTTGCCTTAGCGTTTTACAACACGCTTTTAATATTTTTTATGTTTTCCCGGCCTTTTTTGGGGTATAGTTTCCATTAATTCTGGTTGAATTTATCCTAACACCAGCCGGGTCACCCGTAATGCTAACTCCGCATACACTGAGCGCGAAGGAGAGCAGTCATTTCAACTATTATTTAGCCTCCACTGGCTGAAAGCCAGTCGAGTATATTTAATGGCGAATTGTCGTCGTGCGTGCGTTGCGTGCGTCCGTACAACTTTTTTTCTTCAAACGACGTCTCCCTCCCTAACCACTTGGCCAATTAGAATGAAACTTCATAGGAGCATCTTCTCAATGTCTTCTCCTAAAAAATTTCCCCCCTTCAATTGTTGTGGATCCATGCAACATCATGGCAACCGGAAAAAAATAAATAAAGTGTAAACTTAAAAAATCTTCTCCTCCGAAAGTGTCCGGCCGATTTCCCCAAATAATTTTGTAGAAATGTTCCTTGAGGACCCCTCTATCAGATTCCTTCAAACTCAGTTGATTGGACGAAAAACATGGCCGCAGGGGGCTGGGCCTATTTTGCCTTATATGGCTATCTGTGAACACTTTTGTAGAATTAATCATAGGGTGACCTTCTATCAATTTCTTCAAGCCATTGTTGATTGGTAAAAAAAACATGGCCATCAGGCGGCGGGATGTTTCGAGATTTAACTTTAGCCTATTGGCCGTGGAGGCGATACTGCCCTCTAGGGTCTCTTGTTTAGATCATTTATAAGGCTTTGATACATAACAAGAGTGTTTGAGCGTAAAGTGAATTGGTGATGTAATGTCCGATCAAAACATTAAGGTTATATACAGACCATTGACCCTTTGTGTTGGTGGACTAAACCATTGACAGTTGAGCTGAATTGGGCAACCTAAACAAAAATATATCTAAAATCAAGCATCATTGTCATTAGTTGTGCAGCCCCCTTCGCACTTGCATAATGTACTACAATGAAGTCCAAGCTTCGATGGCATTTACAGTTACCCTTAAAAGGCAAACCGAGCAGCCACTGTGGAGTAGAAATTGAGCAAGCCTTAATGACATCTGCCATCTGCCACTCCCATCCCCATTGACCAGGATTTGGAATCTCAGGGGTTTTCAGAAGAGACTGCTATCCAGACGATTGATGCAGGTTAGTTGAGCGTGCTAAGCATGCTGGAACAAAGCATGTTTGGGTTGGGGTATTAAGTCAAGAGATTTGGTCCATGGGTAAACATATCCTCCTTGCTTCATTTACCGTGACGGCATCGCAATGTTACTATACATAGTTATAGTCCATCGCTCAAGTCCGTTGCATATGAAACTGAGTCCCTTGTTTCAGACTGGGAGGGGTCTTTGGAGGTCGCAATTAAGGTGTCACCCACGTCAGGAAAGGAAACCCATGCCTTTTCCATGCAGTCTTTTTTCCAATTCCCAAAATTGCTGACTCATACGTCGCATCCTGTGAATGCATGGAAGAAGGGAATTGCTTCAAAATAATGAGGTCCCAAGCATTTTGTGAAATCTGATGGATGGGTATATCTTATATGATTCCTTCCCTGTTCCAAATCCAATCCATAGCTCTATCTCGTGAAAATGGTTTATTAGCCAACACAACCACATCGCTATCTTCTGTCTTTAGGTAGGCCTTAGTGTGGCCCTGCTTGGCAGCATGACGCAAGTGAAGCATCATTCCGTGTGTCAGCTTCTTCTTGCTCACATGGTGATAGTTCTGCCAAGGTCAATTGCTTTTATTACTAAGAACAATGTTAGCCTTTGTTGTGATGAAGTCATATGGCGAATGAGCTGTGTACCTCTGAAGCTCCTGACTTATGCACTGGAAATAAATCGTCTTTATTCTGGCAATCTGCGAGGAATGTCCTGCCATTCGGCTCCTCTTTGTCAGAGGTATATTTGCTAGACTCTTGTTCGTCGCCTTGCAGTTTCACCTCGTTTGGCTCGAGTTTGTGCACTTAGCCTGTTGTCTTTATATGTGTCCCCATACAGCGTCTATTCTCGATGTGCGTGTTCGTCATCAGACTGTGCAAGTATGAGAGCAATTGCATCTGTGTGTATTATCCAAATACTCTTGGCAACGACTGGGGTTTAATAATGATGACTGCCGCCATATCAAGGAACAATCACAGTCGTATCTTTTACCTGCTTTCTATCGTGTCAGGACAGCATAGAATATCTGACTTTGTTCCTGACCGCAACTTACCCTCGATTTGATATGGACGGAGGTTCTCGTTGAATTTTCATGTTTGAAGAATTCGTCTATGTTAGCATCAGGGTCGTCACTGTAGGAACATAAACAATATAGTGATAGGACAGCATTTGCTTTCGCTCATCCCAGCTAATCAACATTCCCCTCGTTAGATCTGCAGATGGCCTGTTGTTGATATAAACAAGTTAGCCCTTTGGATAACGTCATACAATGCTTTGATGCCTTTTCTATTTCTTTTACTGACAAACTGGCTAAAACATGTTTTTACCGACACTAAGGGCTGTTCTAGACTAAGTGCGACCTCTGGGTCCCTGACTTCCCAAGTGTCTAATGTGATGATGCTCTCTACCCGTCCTTACTAAAGGGATTTACGATTGTCACTCCTTGACAAGATCCACAGAGCTTTAAAGATTGGCTAAGGAACATGTATCTGTTCAGCAGCTGAGGATACCGGATTTTCCACACGTGTATCGTTTTAAGGCAAAGAAACAGGGCACACTCAGATTCATCAATTGCCCTTAATACTTTTGATAGCTCGATGACCTCCTTCTCCTCTTTCTGGCCATATAGGCCATTTTGCTCCACTATCTTCCTTCAACAACTTGATGCTATTGTTCCTGGCACTGATCAAGTGCCATAAGTGAAACTTTCTTGTCACCACGTTGTACAAGAAACTTGCCCTGCATAAAAGCTTCATGGACTGATGGGTGGATTGCTGGAAAGTTGTGCCATATCTTTCAATAAAGACAGGCATCCATCGGATATAAGTTTGTATGACCGAATGCACAAAAACCATGGGCACATATCACTGCCTGCACTAATGTAAAGGACCAATCACCAACTCGTTGACCACGGATGAATCGACAGTTAATTAACAGATAGTCTCTCACGTAAATAACCTCGACATCCATTATGATACTTTGCGTTATTTTCAGCAATGTGTTAGCAATCCCTGAGCCATCATCTGAACATGCCAATGTCCACTCCAAGAGGTAAAGGCACAGCATATACCACAAACATTTTGGAAATCATTTTCAAGTGTGTTATATGCCTTGTGGTTAACACTCCTTTTTATATGGACTTTGCATATCCTTGCTATTAGATGTTTCCTGACATAAGCAACACATTGTCCAATCAGTTGTCCTTCCTTGTAAACTGCAGGGTATCAAAGGGTGTTCCTCACTCATGATAAAAAAAAACATGTTGATTAATTAATGGGGGAAAGTCTGAAATGAGTACAACCACAAGTATATATAATCAAACAGGTATAATGTGACGAAGAAAATGTTTGAAACCACTTCTAAGTAACTAAGAGATATGACCTTCAAATCACCCGAATGTAGATCTGACCCTGAACATGATGTTAGAGCGCATTTTACATCTATAAAAAAGCTAACGGATTTGTTAATCATGAGATGCATGCTTATTCCCAAATTTATACCCTCAGTGGTCTTAAATAGTTCATTTGTTAAAGTATGGTATCACACCATGTGCTAGCTCTATTTATAGATTGTCTTGGCTGTTCCATACCTAGGTTACTCCACCGTATGTAAGAAAAAAACCTTGAAAAAGATAGCAATAGGTTTAATAGACAACTCATTACAATAGAAAATATTATTTTCTCCGTGGTATTAGTATATTGATACACTTTGAAAGTTATTGACAAAAGGGTTAGTTTTAATGTATGTAAAATAGTCATTAAACAAATAACTGGATACAGAAATAAATTCTTACCCATTAACACATACAAAATGTGGTGTTATGTGCTAAAAAGGGCCGATATTGTAAAAAAAAAAAAAAAAAATCAAATGGCGGCCCATTTTGTATTTTATTGCATAATCGCACTCCAGGGGGCGACTCCAAATTGTATTGCGGGTATTTTTTTGAAAACCGTTATGACTATACCTAACAGTATGCACAATTTCAAAACTTGTCACAAAGTGGCACATATGGCAATTCCCTCCCCGCTAGTTGAAATATACTTAAACAAGACAGATGTAACACTTATTAACGTTATAGACAAGATGTGATTTGTAAAAATACCCGTGTCCTGAAAATCTTAAATATCCTAGCGATATGGTTAAATACTGAGGCATTTAATCCTTTCCTTCCCACATACCGCAAATGTGAAGCAGACGGAATTTAATAACATATTTTTTTTTAAAATATGGATTTTCTACTGCATTTTGTTTTTGGGAGAATGTTTAAAATGTTTTATCATGAGATCTTTCCCTTTTAAAAGGGGACAAAGATCATAGAACAGAAAACGTCTCTCATGTGGTAATCAACACTGTAGTCGAAAACCGGTAGTTTTCATGGGTTTGGTCATGTTTTCACAGACAAGCGGATATTACTGGGCACCAACTGACAGAGGTTACAGATAGCAGTGTAAGAGAGCACTTGGGAAAGTTTGGTACCAAACATCGTCTGATGTGGCAACCGACATTCATAGTGACAGATTAAAGCAATACAGGTAATTATAACATTGCCGTACGTCCTTATTAATGTGATTTCAATTTAAAATTCACCATCGGAGCCTCGTATTTGATTTAGGAAAATATATTCAGAGTCACGAGGGATGACTTAACCCTTTCCCTCATACGACAATTATGTAGCAGACGACTTTGAACATATTTTGTCAAAAAATAGAAAATCTCTATATTTGCATGAATAACCTATGACTAAAAGTGGAAATCAGTGTGAAAAAAAAAAGAAATTTCTGTCACTATGTTTTCAAAAAGCCGTCTGCTGCAGAAGCGTCATAAGGCGTCTATATGAGGGAAATGATCGGGTTCTTATTCCATCTGCGTACAGACAATACTCGGATGCATCAACTGACTTACCACTAGAATTGCAGCCCACTAGCTATACGTCAAAGAATCTAAACTGGAACGTCAGCGCAAGACGATTTAGTTTGTTATAAACTTGTCCATTTTCAGCTGCGTGTGATGTAATCACACACAATTATACTACCCGTTGTTCAACAAGAAAACCGAAGTACCATTCAAATTTCTAAAATAATCAAATACACAATGTAGTTCTTTCACGTGTAAATTAAATACACAGTGTAATTCTTTCACGTTTAAATTAAATACACAATGTAGTTCTTTCGCGTGTAAATTAAATACACAATGTAGTTCTTTCGGGTGTAAATTAAATACACAATGTAGTTCTTTCACGTGTAAATTAAATACACAATGTAGTTCTTTCAGGTGTAAATTAAATACACAGGTATACTACCGTTTAATTCTTTTGCATTTACAGACGCATTTTGACGCCTCTATAAAAATCGACTTTGAAAACATTGTCATAATGAGCATTTTTTGTTTTTAACACAATGCTTTCAACTCTATTAAATTATCATTCTTTCATTCCGAAAGAGTTTTCATATTTTTGCCAAGATATTTTCAGTCGAACATATCGCCTGGGGGGCGGTGCTATTTTGTATTATTGGAAGCCGCCTCCTTTGGAAGCCGCCAGGAGGCGGCTTCCTGTAGTAATGCTTTGAAATTTAGCACAAGGAGATAAATTAGACATGCCACAATGTATCGTGAATTTCCTTTGTTTATTAAGTATATATAGAAGCTAAAGCAGCTGTTTTACACTTTAATTGTATGTAACAGTTTTTCAAGTTCAAAAACAAAGTTTAAAAAATACCAAGGACGGTTAATTATTTCTATGAGTGTATTTTAAGTTCAACGAAATTCATTCTGTGTCTATTCTAACAGTACGGCTTACGCTTTATTCTTATAAGCATGGACAAAATGTATAATCATAGAACCATTCGATTGAAAATGGCTACCTGCTTCATACATTTTACGATAAAACCGGGAACCAAAGAAAGCGCGCTCTTTCTGAGCCAATGAAAATCTCTCTTATTAAACGTCTATGGACATACTATGGTTATCTGCTAACCCTTTCTCACAAATATACCCTTACGTCTTTTAAAATCGTTTTGTCAAACGTTTAAATTGTTCATATTGAGTTTAATTTGCTCAATAAACGGTTTTAACCATTTCCCATACGAGTTTATACCCTTACTGTAACCTTTTAAAATCATTGTGGCAAAAGATGAAATTGCTCATCATAAACTATTCTGTTTCTCCATTTACGGTTTTAACCATTTCCCAGGAGTATAAACCCTTTCTGAGCATCTGCAGCAGGCGACGTTTGAAATCATTGAGGCAAAAGGTTAAATTGCTCAATATGAGATAGATTTTCTCTAATTACGGTTTTAACCCTTTCCCACATACGAGAATGTACCTTTTATGAGCGTCTGCAACGGACAACTTTTGAAATCATTGTGGCAAAAGGTGAAATTAGTCACAATGAGTTTAATTTTTTGCATTTACGGTTTTAACATACGAGTTTATAGCATTTCTGAGCCTTTGCAGCATGCGACTTTGAAATGTGAAATTGCTTATAATGAGCAATTGCTTCATTTGCCACAAAGAGTTTTCTCCAATTACTGTTTTAACCCTTTCCCACATGCGAGAATGTACCTTTTATGAGCGTCTGCAACGGACAACTTTTGAGATCATTGTGGCAAAAGGTGAAATTAGTCATAATGAATTTAATTTTTTCCATTTACGGTTTTAACATACGAGTTTATAGCATTTCTGAGCCTTTACAGCATGCGACTTTGAAATGTGAAATTGCTTATAATGAGCAATTGCTTCATTTGCCACAAAGAGTTAAACTCTAGTCTTTTCAATTGTCTTACTATAACTTATAGAGATTATCATGATTATTTCAAAGTATTTCAGGTTAAACATATGCATTTACCACAATAATTTTGAACACTTTTCAAATATCATACTATCATTTTATAGATATTTTATTTGTGTACATTTTATTTTCAAATTCGTCTGCTGCAAATTTGTTTTATGTT
The DNA here is from genome assembly GCA_031761405.1 of Serripes groenlandicus. Taxonomy (NCBI): domain Eukaryota; kingdom Metazoa; phylum Mollusca; class Bivalvia; order Cardiida; family Cardiidae; genus Serripes; species Serripes groenlandicus. Next base: position 8,747 of record JASEVX010000244.1, read on the forward strand.
TGAAGTGATTTCTCAATAAACGGTTTTAACCCTTCTTCGCATACGAGTATATACTCTTACTGTAACCTTATAAAATCATTGTGGCAAAAGATGAAATTGCTCATCATAAGCTGATTTTGTCTCCATTAACGGTTTTAACCCTTCCCACATACCAGTATAAACCTGGTCTGAGCCTCTGCAGCAGACGACGTTTGAAATCATTTAGGCAAAAGGTTAAATTGCTCAAAGATGAGATAGATTTTCTCCAATTACGGTTTTAACCCTTTCCAACGTACGAGTATATACCCTTTATGAGCCTCTGCAACAGACATCTTTTGAAATCATTGTGGCAAAAGGTGAAATTAGTCATAATGAGCTTAAGTTTCTCGATTTACGGTTTTAACATACGAGTATATAGCATTTCTGAGCCTCTGAAGCATGCGACTTTGAAATGTGGAAATTACTTATAATGAGCAATTGCTCCATTTGCCACACAGAGTTAAACTCTTTTCAATTATCTTACTATCATTTATAGAGATAATCTTTGTTTTGTACTTGATTATTTCAAAGTATGTCAGGTTAAACATCATTGAAATCATTGTGGCAAAAGGAGAGATTGTTCATAATGAGCAATCATGATATGCATTTACCACAATCATTTTGAACACTTTTCAATTATCATACTATCATTTTATAGATATCTTATATTGTGTACTTGATCATTTCAAAGTCGTCTGCTGCACATTTGTTTTATGTTGGAAGTGATTATAGCGTTATCATTTATCAGTATTTACCAATACAAAACAAAAACAGATGTTCTGTGTGTCTGCATTAATTGACCAAACAATATCATATCATTGCTTGTGTTCAATCCAAATAGTTGATTATCTTCGGTACAAATTGAAATTTATCATAACCTCATGTCCAATTATTTTCAAGTATTCGTCTAGTTTGTCACTGTTCATGATCAGTTTAACTTTAAATCATCTAATTCGCTTAAAACACAGACCAGCCAGGTTAAATATCCTTCATAAAAATATATCTTCAAATACCGATATCAGCGTCCTGACTACAGTTTTAATTTTTTCTAAATTTTGTGGATTTAAATGTTCTGTTTTCTTATTTCTACATGTGCAACGAAATATTGCGGCTTCACTTTGACGCTTTGCGTCAAACATTCGTCTTGTATGGTTGTTGGGAATTGCTTTCAGATACATTACCATACAGATGCAGGTAGACACTGTATCAGAAACGATCCAATAAGTACATTCCCATACTTCATCGTCTATTCTAATATTTCATTATTTCTGACTACTAGTATTTTGTATTTTAGTAAGAACGTTATGTTTGATAGCGCGCTCGGGAGCCTAGAACCACCAGACTAGTTTCTAGAGAGATCTCACTGTCCGTTTGTGTATTTGTAAGTTGTGTGCCCTTGCATTGTGAAAACTATGGTGATGCAAAAAAACCACGTGTTTTTGCTTCAGTGATTATAAATTTATTATGTATTTCCAACACAATTGGATCAGGTGATAGAAGATAGCAACCAACCGCCACGCGGTGCAGAAATCGTACTCCTTTCCGATGGACGGAGCAGTCCTTATATACACCTTAATGCAACACTTGTGGACATGGGTATCATTGTACATACCATAGCAATTTCAAACGCAGCCGACTCTTCGATGAAGCAACTTGCGGCCGATACAGGGGGTAAAAGTTTCACGTATCTAGAGACGAGCACAGTCTCATTCGCATCCGTGTTCGAACAGGCAACCACAACAAATACACAGAGTGAAACTACAGCGCACAATGCAAGTATAAACCCTTTCCAAAATGCACACTCATTTTGAGGAATCTAAAGCAGACGACGTTATGACAAAAGGAAGAAAAATTCATGTGGACAATCTCGTGTTTTGCCACAATATCTTCAACTTTATACAAACTATCACTTTCTTTTATAGAGTTTTCATAGTTATCCAAAATTGTTTCATAGAGTTTGCTGCAGACACTTTTTGTAAGTGGAATATGAACCACATCGAAGTTCGACCTGCGGATCTTTTGAAATTAATAGCAATTGCAATCAAATTGCATACATGTTAATTCTGTTTCATCTACAGTTTAATCACAGTAAATTTTGTTTGAGAACATTTGGAAATCCCATATTATACCGTGTTACTAAAAATAGCCTGTATAGTTTTATATAAAAATACGTTATATTTATAATGTATGCACCATATACAGGCTATTTATAGTAACATGGTCTTGTAGTGTTTTTTTCTCAATTGCTCTCAAACGAAAACTCTGACCCAAGTGGTTTAATAAAGCTTCCAAAATGGTAGTCATGGCTGCCCTCCTTGTCGCTCAGGGTTGGAGTTTAGCATTACGACTTACTGGCTGATGTCAGGATAAATGGACCAGTAGTACTGGTAACTTACCCATGCACGCCGTAACATAACTGCACAATTGTTGTAAACGGCGTGAAACACCAATTAATCAATCAATTCTTGATGCTTGTACATGCGAATGTTTCTCGAATGTACCAGCTAGGCTATAGAGAAAACCAACACTGTGGACTCTGCGTAAAGTATAGACCCGTATCAGCCTAAGCATGCCGCGCAGGCTAACCCAGACAGACACTTTTCGCCTCCTGTGGATTTTCCGTTTCAGGATCATTACTCTATACCTCTACCCCCCTGAGACGGAATGTGTCGGCCCGGATTAGTTTGTGCGGATTGCGCAGGCTGATATAGGTCGATACACTACGCAGGGACCATAATGTTGGTTTTGTTTGTGGAACGGCTCATATCTTTGCTGCTTGCAAAGTCCCTAAGGTTGTCGTGTGAGGTGGTACATTTAGTCAATTGATTAACACCTTGATACGTTTTTATATATATATATATATATAAAGGACTCCTTTGTAGCTGACGACTTTTTAGTTGGTATCAGAAATAACTTTCTCAGGTAAGTTTGATTTCCTGGTAAAAACAAATCATCTGACATTTTTGTCTAGTTCTGGAACGCATTGTTTACAATTTTTTTATTTATTCCAGATACTTAGTAAAACCTCAGACACAACACTGACCAGTGTCTCACCGATAACCGGTGTATTCAACATCGACGATGGTCTGGGAAATGATACAACTATCACAGTGATATTACCGGGTACCTACAGCATCACAGTTAATGTCGTGGGTCCAGATAACATTACACACACCACACAAGAATCCTCTTCTGTTGTGATACTGAAGATAAATGGAACTGCAGTGGTATGTCTATGTGGAAATAGTATTATTTTGTACTACATTTAAATCAAGCGGTATTAACATGTAGAATCGATTCGACGCATGTACAGCAGACTACTTTTAAAAACATTGGGACAAAAGAAGAAATTACTCATAACGTGCATTTACCCCCCCCCCCCCCCCCCCCCCCCGGGCAAACTTACTTTCAAAAATCATTGAAGGTCTATGCATTTAGCGTAGTAAACTGCGACAGGTATTAGTCTTCTGTCTATGTATCACTTTGCTTTGATGTTACTTTGTAGTTGCATTTTGACGCATCTGACTTTTGTCACAATGTGTCTATCTCTATTGAATACTTATAGTCTCATATAAATATATTTCCTATAGTATTGCCAAGATGTTTTTACAGTTGTCTATTGCAGACTTCATATGAGCCGTTCCGCGAGACAACCAACATTGTGGACTCTGCGTAAAGTATCGACCCGGATCAGCCTAAGTATGTCGCGCAGGTAAACCCGGACAGACAGTTTTCGCCTCCTGTGGATTTCCTGTTTCAGGAATCATTCCTCTATACCTATATCCCCCTGAGACGGAATGTGTCGGCCCGGATTAGCCTGCGCAAGCTTATCTGGGTAGATACATTACGCAGAGACCATAAGTTTCTTTTCTCGTGGGACGGCTCTTATATTGCAGAGGGTAAACAAACAAATGTGACAATGTTTCAAAATTGCACGCACGCAAGAATAATATGCCTATCTTCATATCGTGCAATACGTTGATACTATTTTGCAGAATGCTGAGTACACATATACTATCAGTACAACGTCTGCGTCAGCCATATCAAGCGCAGAAGTTATTGTGTCATCTAGTCCAACTTCTGACGATGTTGACGTCATAGAAGTCAATGGCACAACGGTGGATTTTAGCGGTCAAGATCAAACGATACTCATAGCGGTAGTAGTGAAGGGCGCAACACCAGTTCTGAATGCTACCGTAACAGCCGTTCTTGCAGCGGATGCTTCATTCACACCATTGTATTTTACACTGTCCGATGTAGGCACGGGTACGTCATTCTATGCGTTTAGCGTTACTCCAGGAACACCAACTTTAACGTAGTTTGATACACCTGTAAACAGATATATTTGCCGGTGAATCCACGCTTTTAAACCCCTTTCCCACATACAGCAAATCTGCCGCAGACGACCTTTAGAAACATCTAGCCAAAAACACAGAAAATCTCCTTTAAAAAAAGTTGAAAACATTGTGGCGAAAGGAGAAATTGCTCGTCTTGAGCAATTATTACTTTTGTCACACTGTTTTCAAAAGGCCGTCTGCTGCAGACGCGTCAGAAAGCGTCTATATGAGGGAAAGGGTTAACAAAAGTTTCTTGGAGCCTTCTTTGACTCTTGCGAGCAGTGCAAACCAAGATCAGGTCTTCACTAGACGCAAATGTTGGTTTTCGTAGAGCGCCGTCCATCTACCCCTTTTCCACTAATAACAAATCTGCAACAGACGAATTTGAAAACATCTACGCAGAAATATGGAACATCACTCTAAATGAAAGTATTATAATTATAACATTCATTCATTCATTCATATTTATTGGCAATCAGCAATATTTATGCCTTTGTCCATTTACAAAACAATTATAGACATAATACATTAATACATAAAATAACATACAAATACAAACAATTCAACGTTAATATTCATTAAGAAACAGCAATATCATGAAGTTTTTTTTTTAAATTGTAACGAGCAAGTTCTCCATTGGCATCAATGTTTTCCAACGTTGTTTGTTGCAGAGGCGTCAGAAAGCGTCTGTTTGTGGGAAATAATTAAGGCAAATGTTTTAAGCTATTCAAAAATAGTTTTGATTGGCTATTTTACCATGATCTTTGTAACTGTTTGGCCGCGATAGCAAAGGTAAGGTGAAAGGATAACAATCCAGAGGTCACGATAGCAAAGGTAAGGTGAAAGGATAACAATCCAGGGTTGCGAGCTCGAATCCTTAGCTATTTTACCATGATCTTTGTAACTGTTTGGCCGCGAAAGCAAAGGTAAGGTGAAATGATAACAATCCAGCGGTCGCGAGCTCGAATCCTGACTCGGTTTTTAATTCCTTTCAATGATTGACAAATGAGCCGTTCCACGAGAAAACCAATATAATGGACTCTGCGTAATGTATCGACCCGTATCAGCGTAGGATAATCCGGACCGACACATTCCGTCTCAGGGATTAGCCTGCCTGGCATGCTTGGGCTGATCCGGGTCGATGCTTTACGCAGAGTTTACAATGTTGGTTATCTCGCGGGACGGTTGAAATGCCGTTTTGAAAAGCGTCATCCGTTTCCTGTGTAAGTAACCAGTACTTCTGGTATATCTATAATGTCACATCGTCTGATCTTGTTTAACACATATATCGAGGATGTAATGTAGTAATTTGAGTGCCGCTTCACATGGAGACTATGAATATCCACACTCTGTGTTGGTATTTTAAACATTGAGGGTTCCACCGTCTTCTTTGACTGTCATTAGTTCGAAATCTTGTTTTTAATTTAATTTTAAAATTGAAAGTTCAGATACGGGTTCAATTTGTTTCACTTTATTTTCTTTAAGACTGCGATGTTGTACATATACCTGGTGTTTCACATTTTCTTATGACTTGTTGTCACTTTTCTCCTGGGCAATAGGAACATGTTAACTGAATCACGGTCTGAATAACAAACCACACACTGTTTGATACTAAACTGGCAATTACTTCATAAAATGAGCCGTTCCTAGAGAAAACCAACATTATGGATTCTGCGTAATATATCGACCCAGATCAGTCTGCGCAGTCCGTATAGGGGTATAGGGTAACGTTATCCACAGGAGGCGAAACTTTGAAGTGATTGTCCGGTTTAGCCTGCGCGGCAGGCTGAAGGTGATCTGGTCGGTACATTACACAGTCCACAATGCTGGCTTTTCTCGTGAAACGCCTCATATATTGTGTGAGGTAAGTTGCCGTGTAGACAGAAGCCGTACATTCAACCAGCGTATTGCTGTATACCCAGTCTCGACATGCCAGTCGTAAATAACAGCATGAGCTACAGAACAAAACCATTTCAGATGTAAGATCGAGATACCATCCATTTGTATTACACTTTGGTGAACGATGATAAGGTATCTCATTATTAAACCGAACAGAACACTTATCACATTTGTATGAGCCGTTCCACGAGAAAAGCAACATTGTTGACTCTGCGTAAAGTATTGATCCGGATCAGCCTAAGCATGCCGCCTTCTGTAGATTTTCTGTTTCAGGAATCATTACACTTTACCTCTATCCCCCTGAGACGGAATGTGTCGGCAGGCTGATCTGAGTCGAAACATTACGCAGATTCAATAATGTTGGTTTTCTCGTGGAACGGCTCATATACAGAAAGTGGAATGGTGGACATTAGCCCCTCTGGACATTATCCCCTTCGTTAAGAACTGCATAGGCGGACATTAGTCCCTTCACCGGATTGCTGAAAGCAGACATGATCCCCTTCGTAGACGGCCATTTTCCCTTTCAACAGACATTAATTAGCCCCTTTGATATTTATAACGAACATCAATTTAATCTGCATCGGATTAACCCTTTCACACATAAAACATGACGATATTGACTACATCAAGGCATAAGTATGCAAAGTCCTTATTATGAGTATTGAGAAAAGGTGAAAATATTGTGACAAAATGAGAAATTGCTTGTTTTGATGACCGCCAGCATTGTATAGGTAAGTAGTGGCAAATTGCTAAACACACACATTGCAGATTAAATATTTGTAATGAAAATCTGAAAATTGTTCCATTTAATTTTAATTTATAAATGATCTAATTTGATCATTATTCGGTCATCATGGGTACACTGTTTAACACGGTTTAATATTGTGGCCAATTATATTAAGATCTTTGACAGTGCTTCTGTTATAATGAAGGGCCTAGTGTCTGCTATATGAAGGGACTTTTGTCCGTCATGTTATAAATGATGAATGGGATAAAGTCCGCCTATGCATTTTTTAACAAAGGGGATTATGTCCGGCTATCTAGGGTTTGATCCCCAGTTAGGTTTCACCAAATAATCTAAACATGGAAGAAATGATTTCCCTCTATGATGCTAAGGGTTTCGGAAATAGCATTAGGACTGATTCATCATTGTAAGGATAAATAAGACCGGAAGTACTCGAAAAGTACACAGGAAACACCGTGATATAAACAATCTACTGTAGAAAACTGCATATTATACAATTTAAAAGAACGCCTTCAACAATTGTTCCTGGTCCATCTTTCCTGACACAAGCCAGTCAGTCGTAATTTTAACCCCGCAACCCTGAGCGCCAAGGAGGGCAGCCATAACTAACATTTTAAAAGACTTTGGCATAACCCCGTCGGGGATCAAACCCACGACCTCCAGCAGTCGAGGGGAAGCTCTACCACTACACCACCGACTTTAATAAACAAACATACACACAAGTAATACAATTAATCTTATTTTACATTAACTACATTATCGTAGGAGCAGACAGTATATACGGTGACGGGCTGTACTCTGCATATATCCTGAAGACGTATCTTACAGTAAACAGTGCCTATACACTCAAGGTGTTCGTTGAAGGAGATGGCGATGCTTATACTATGAACGCTGATGCGGATGACGGAGCCGATTCCATACCAGGAGGTAAGAATTATACTGTGATTTATTTCTGTCTTGAAGTAAACAAAATACAACTGCATTTCATCATGCTCTTATAAATCAGCAAGCTGTTTCGGGGTATCAACAATGTTTGTGAAAATGTAACTGGGGTGTGTTATAGGTACAAATACCACTTCTCTACAGCCTTGCTGTAGACCCCTGCTTTAATAGCAACGTTGGTTGAGTGGTTGGCATTTTCACAAAGTAAAGAAAACTTACATCGCGGTTAGTGCCTGGACGGGTGACACGCGGTGGCTTAACTCATTGAAGGACCCGGTGCACGTTATAGAATGCAGCGATCTCATTTACATCAGCAAATCAACCAGTCTTGTGCATAATTACATTATTGGGTCAGCCAAACCGATAACGTCGGCGGACATGGGTAAGTATGCATAAGGTTAAAGATGACCAACGTTTCACATTCTGAAAGAAGTTTGCTTCGTTATTCAAGTTCCTTTATTTCATTTGGTTAACACTTTCTAACCTTGTAGACGTATTTTGATGCATATGCAGTATACTACAATAGTTTCAACGCTATTTACTAAAAACACTATCACTGAGAGAATTTACTTGTATATCTTTAACTAGGTGTTTTCACAGTTGTTGTTATTTGGTAAGGGTTAAATAACTTACATATATTGTGGTATGATCGACATATTTGACCTTTTCCTTTATGACGTATACTATATATGAGCCGTTCAACGAGAAAACCAACAGTATTGACTCTGCGTAAAGTATCGACCTTGATCAGCTTTAGCATGCCGCTCAGGCTTATCCGGGCAGAAACTTTTAGCCTCCTGTGGATTTCTGTTTCAGGAATCATCACTATATACCTCTATCTTTTAACCTGCACGGATTGCGCTGATCTGGGTCGATATAGTGTCCATAATGTTGGTTGTCCCGTGGAACGGCTCATATATAATTTAAAACTAAGAAATATACTCGAACCAATGTAGTGCCTTTTTTTCTTTTTAACTATATATATATATATATATCCCTATCTATTTGGCATCAGCTGTTGACGAAAGCAGTAGTACAGAGACAACCACCGGCGTTTTCACGAGACAGTCCGTTCCAGGGGAATTAACTCTGACAAATTTCGTTCCGAATCCAGTAGATACTACCCCGCCATCTCAGATAACAGACTTCCGGGTTGAGGACATTATCAAATCGACTATCAACGGAGCCGAGATTCTTATTTACACGTTAGAATGGACCGCTGTTGGAAGTGATATGGATATTGGTCAAGGTGATGTTATTGCAATTTTCAAACCGAGCCGCAATAGCCCAGTAGTTAACGCATGGGCTAGCAATTAAATGGCCGTGAGCTCAAATTCCGGGGCAATCAGTCATTCTTTCCGATTATTGACAAAGTTCACTGTGACTAGCGGGCTATTTATAGTCCATTTTTGAAAGAAGTCAGTATATAGTCTTGTTTCTACATACATTAAGTTCTGTTATTTAATGTTATTTAATGTGGCCCATGTGTGCAGGGGGACACGCAATAATAATTGCAGCCACAGTGTGACCCTTTCTTGAACCGTAAGCCCCGGCTTGATGGGTCTGAACTATTGGAGTCAGTGCAACTCTTGAGCATCAGCAGGTGGGGATGATATTGGTTTCGTACCTTATGTAGTTTTAATATTGATGTAAATATAAGGTGGGGGACCAATATCATCATTTGTGTCAGCCGCGATATGACCTTAGCTGTTGAAGGTGGCGTTAACCCTTTCCCTCATACGACAATTCTACAGCAGACGACTTTGAACATATTTTGTCAACAAATAGATTATCTCTATAATTGAATGAATAACCTATGACTAAAAGTGGAAAACATTGTGTCAAAAGAAGAAATTGCACGTTTTGTGCAATTTATTCTTTTGTCACTATGTTTTCAAAAAGCCGTCTGCTGCAGAGGCGTCAGAAAGCGTCTATATGAGGGAAAGGGTTAAACCGAAACAACAATAGTAATAATTTTATTTAATGTACCTCTTGTTCACATTATTATGTGTGTCCCGAGTGTAACTAAACTTGTAAATGTGTAAACATAAAAGTACCGCATATACCGATTTTTCGAGGGCAGCGGACCGAGTGATTTTTCAAGTTATGATGTACACAATAAGAGTTAAAATGTGCATATGTTCGTTGGAAAAAGTACAAGTCTCCTCTTGTGAACAGTTGTGAAGAACTAGATAACCATGTGCATCCACACAGTCTAATCAAGATCTACACCATTCACGTTACTTATATAATATTATAAGATGATTCGGTCAACTTCTGTCGATTTTCATAAAACAGATCAGATGGCCAGGGGGATTTAAACATACACTGTTAAGAAAAGCGAATTTGTACTTTTTTATACGAACGGGCTCAAATGATCCATGTTATTAAGGGACCTTTTCAAGTCAACAACTTTAATAGTGTGCAATTTGGAAATAATCGCTTTTAATTCCCAAATCTTCGAAGTCGGGTTTCGAATGACGTGGGTATTAATATTGGCATTTGTGAAGGGGTTTGAATTAGTGGTGTCAAAATATAACAACACACACTTCCAGAGTGGTTGACATTTTCTTATAGTTAAGCAACGCTCATCGCGGTTAGTGCCTGGATGGGTGAGCCGCGATGGCTTAACTCCGGTACTCGTTACACTGATTACAGGTGAGACACGAGCTGACTCACGAGCTGACTCACATGCATCTGTATTGTTTAAAACAACCTCAATATTGACGCTGAAAGAGTATAATGTTAGAACTATAAACTTTGTGATTTTATTTCAGCCAAAGAATACGACATGAGACTTAATTCCGATATTCAACTCCTGCGAAGTAGTTTTCTAACATCTGCACCAGTTCCTGCAACTTTTCCCTCACCGCAGTCATCTGGCTTAACGGAATCCATCAACGTGAGCTTCACCCTAGACCATTGTGTCGGGATCTGCTACTTGGCCGTCGTTGCAACAGATGATAATAATCTAGTAGGAGATATATCAAACATCATAAATATTGACATTGATTTCTCTTACATTGTTGAAGGCCCTGCTGTAGTTGAAGATAGTACAACAAAATCCATTCTTTTGCTGCTTTTGTTAGTCGTCTTAGGATGCGTCCTGGCTCTGGCCATCCTGGCAATGGTGGTCTATAAAGTCTTTATAAGGAAGAGCAAGATACCCCAGAAAGTGGATCCAGTTTTCATAATGGAACAGGCAGACGAAAATGAAAAAGTACGTTTTCATTACTACGACAATGCACACCCTGATGCAGTTGTTCCATTTGATAACACAGATTTCAATGCTAAACCAAGCTTTCACGATACACAGTTCGCAGAGGGATCAAGTTATCCTGACGCTAGGCCGTTTGATGACAGGACATCGGGTACAGAAACAAGCGATCAGAGCACTAATGATGACGAACTGAACGCTCCCGAAGAAGATGTTCAGTCTGGAACGCTTAACGAACAAGAGACTAATAAAGCGGAACACGACAGGTCTGTTTATGTGGACCCGATTTTCGCCATAGACAAATCTGATGTGAACGCAAGATAGGATTGAGTACAGTGATTATATTTACTGTTATTGGCACTTTGCATGTATCTGTGGCAAAACTAATATGCGACCTAAATACTTCTCACACTGTTTTACCGTTTATCCGATGTGCTATTTACACAAATAAATAACTAGTTGTCCATCTTTCTAAAGATAAACAGGCATTTTACACGCAGCTTTTGCAATTTTCTTCCGTATTCTGCCCTTTCACATTTGCATAATCGCAACTCATTGGTCACGCACGCTACTATTAACTTGGACGGTCTACTTTTAGATAAGTGGTTAACTAGTTATTAATGATGATTATCGTGATATTTATGTGAGTAACATTTTATTTATCATGTAAGCTACTAATGAGAAATATATTTTTAGATATCTGTTGAGTGGTTAACTAGTTATGTAACCGCTTAACTGATATCTACAAAACATAATTCCAATAAAGTAAGTTATGCCAATTGTGGGCACTTGCAGATAATATTTCATCATCACAAAATTATCTTATTAACCTATTATGTGACATCATTTTCACGTTAAATATGTAAGAATCTCTTGGCAGAAGTGGCCAGTTACGTATATTTTTTAAGTTTTCATAGTTTTCTGTTTACTTGAGAAACAACTCGTTAATAAGATAAGTATCATGATGATTAAGTGAATAACACGTTTTTAGCTCGACTGTTTCAGACAGATGAGCTTATGTCATAGCTTTCTCGGCGCCAGTCGTCCTGCGTCCTATATTTGGTTAAGTTGTTCCCGTTAAAGTCCATTTTTCCTCACTAAACATTCAATGTAGAGCTTTAAAACTTAAAATAGTTGTCCGACATTGTAGAAGCAACCACAGGGACAACTGTCATAACTCAAGATTGCATTGTGTCAAACTTATGCACCTTTTTAAGTCAGAATTTCGGTAAAGTTTTTTGTTAAAGTCCGACATCATAGTAACAACAGTAGGGGCAAGATCCAGAACGTTTTTAATGCATTTTGTCAAAGTTATGTCCCTTTTTAAGTCAGCAGTTTGGTTAAGGTTTTTGTAAATCCACTTTTTATGCGTATATTGTCATGCCCAGCTTTCAGGAGGTGTAAATTTGTAAATTTGTTGTGCTGCCCTCTGTTTTTTTCAAAATGGACAATGTTTCTTGATTGTCCAGGGATCAGTTAAATACGTTTCACAACAAGCTAAACAGTATGCACATTATACAAAGTAAACGTACACAATGTAAAGTTTTAATCCATGAAGTTGTACACATAATTTAGAAATTAAAGTTAGACATAAGGATCTTAAATGCTTCTTTTAAATATATGGAAAACGAGTAGCTTGAAAGCGGGTAGCTCAAAAACCTTTTGAGAAAATCCCTGCAATGAAAAATACGGAAATAATGCTGTCATGCATCGTGAACATTTCCCCCTTGTTAACACTCTACAGGCTACATTTTGAACATTCATCTACATCAAATCTTGGACAAGTTCGAAACAGGGCCATTTGAGGTCAAAAACTAGGTCACTAGGTCAAATTGAAGGAACATATTGTCAACACTCTAGAGGCCACATTTTCAACTTGAGCATGTTAAAGGTTTATCAGAATATTTGTCTTGATGGCGTAAGTCAAGTTCGACCATGAGTCATGTCGGGTCAAAAAGTAGGTCACTAGGTCAAAATGAAGGAAAAGCTTGTTACACTCTAAAGGCCACAATTTTTGCTTCAGCATTTTAATTTTGTCAGAATGTTTGTATTAATGATTTCTAGGTCAAGTTCAAATATGGGTCATATTAGATCAGAAACTAGGTCACTAGGCCAAATTGAAGGAACATCTTGTTAATACTGCTCTAGAGGCCTTGTTTTCAACTTGAGCATGTTGAAACTTTATCAGAGTTTTTGTCTTGATGATATCCAGGTCAAGTTGAAGGAAAATCTTGTTAACTCTGTAGAAGCATCTTTTTTGGCTACAGCAGCTTGAAATTTGGTCAGAATTTTATCTAAATGATATCTAGGTCAAGTTTGAATATGGGCCATGCCGGGTTAAAAACTTGGTCACTAGGCCAAATTGAAGGAAAATCTTGTTAACACTCTGGATACTGCATGTTTAGCTTGAGCATATTAAAACGTTATCAGAATGTTTTTATTGATAATATCTAGGTCGAGTTCTAACATGGGTCATGTTGGGTCAAAAAGTAGGTCACCAGGTCAAATTGAAGGAAAATCTTGTTAACACTCTAGAGCCAACATCCCCCGCATTTCAGTACTTTCAGTACTTTGATTCTTAGTAACCATTGAGGGTAGATATTTGAAACTTAAAAATATTGTCTTATATCATAGAAGCAACAACAGGTGATCATGTAAAGGGTTCACCTATGATGTGAAAAGGGATTTTCAGTAGTATATTTTAATAGTAATTGTTCATTGTTTTCATCTTGTAAAGTTCTCCTTTATTTTTATTGCTATAGTAGGCGAATTCCGAAGACACTCATCGTTTTGAGACTGGAATCTAAACTAATGTATTTACAATATCGGCATTGAATAACTTCACATCTGTCTTTCTATATCAGCTCTCCGTTTCTGAACACCATCTCGGGTTCAGAGAGATGTCTTGGTATTTGCAGATCGTATATTATGTCAAAGAAACTGGATGATCTCTGGAATATTTTTTTTAATTGAATGGACTGTAGCCAGCTTATACCCATGTTGTACCTTTCTAACCGCCAAATAGTTCTTGTCTAAAATTCAAATTGCGGTAACTTGTTTGCATATCAGCCGGAAAACAGATCTGATTCAACATCACTTACCCAAAAGAAAGAACTCGAATGAAGTTTTATGTTAAAATATATGAATTACATGATTAGAAAATAAAATGTTTTTCTACGCTGTCAACATGACTTGATCACGCGCGAGATGCATAGCCAAATTAAAGCAGTATGTGCAAACTTTCTTCACATGTGCATACTTTCCGCAGGTGTTATTATGATTGCGATTCAAAATTGAATTTGAATTGATGACTTAAAATTTGAAAGTGGAGAGTGCGGTGTATATTGTCTTAACTAATTAACTTATTAATGAAAGTGTATCTATGGTGGCATACTTCTTCCACCACATAACCACTTAATTATCACGTTATATAACTAGTTATGTGGTGGCAGAAGTATGCCACCATATGTATCCACTCAAAGCCACACCTCTTAGTTAGTGTATCATATTTCTATATAACCCATGTATTTCATATTAATCTTTGTAGTATTAAATATTCTGCTAAGCTATATGGTTGTGTTGCATTTAATGTTTTACCCAATCACAACAAATTGGCGACGAGGTTGGATTTTGCACCGCTATAAATGATAACAAGAAGAATTTGGATGCAAAGTATCAAAGACGCCGCGCATGATTTTGAAGCATGACTTAAAGGAAGCAGATGCAGTTCAGTACATTTAAATAACCTGTGCAAGCAGACAGGATGTAAATATTTCGAACAAGTAGGCCAAATGTCCCTTTATTTTAAACAAGAAGGCCAAGATGTGCCTATATTGCTCACCTGGCTACCGTAGCCTATATAAAAAGGTTACCAAGAGCAGAAAGGGTCAATATTGACGTAGGGATTAAACGTTTTATATGCTACGATCTATGTGATATTCAGCATGTGAAGTTTAGTCGTGAAATGACAAGTTTAGTCCTGAAACTATTTTTGTAAGATATTTATGACGAAGATTGAGCATTATGAAAGTTCACATGTATAGTCAACATATAGCAATAATTATTAAGTCTGTTTTGTTTGTTTGTAATGTCACTTTAATCGTTTTGAACATGCCAGTAGAAAACTGAAAAATAAACAAAAGAAAATGGTCAAGTCAGTTCCCCTAGAGCAAAACGCGAAAACCAGTTGGAACGAATCGTTCATCTCGAACGAAACATGAAAAACCGGGTACGAATCCAACGAATTTTAGAAATCGTATAAAATCGTGAAAACAGAGAACTATTCATAACGGAAGGAAGCAGAGACAACTTAATTACTCTATGGGAACCGATGACACCTTGTCGTCTATTCAATAAGAATGACCAAAATCGCCAAGCGATGACATGCTGCATTTACAAATAGAACGGGTCACGTTACGGCCATGCCTATTGCATAGTTGGGTTAACGTTGTTTTTACAGTTTCTAGAATTATACTGTAATATGTAGTAATTAAAATGAATCATCATTGACTTTTTAAAGATTACCCATTTATTTAAATAGGCAAAAACATCGCCAGAAACTTTTTTCTGAGCTTTGATTAATATAAAAAAAAAAAAGCCTAGGAAGTTAGGGGAAAGTTATTAAATACCCATTATATGTGTCTAAAGTTTTGTAATAACGGTAGAAGACATGCCTATTTTGTATCTTTTTGTGTCTTAAATCATTTTATACAATTTATTGATTCATAAAGGTTGTTTGTTTTCAAACAAACAACAGAGGTTTTTTTAACAATAATAACATTGGTTTCTCCCTTTTCGATTACGTCACCCCATGGTACAAAATTAAAACCTATCCCATACTGACGCCGCGCTTCCACGCGGCGTCTATGATTATGTTAATTTGGGTTATCGTGGACATTGGAACTTAATGACTAATGCATTCACAATTGGAACAAATTAAAGGAGTATGTACATACTTTCATCAGGTGTATTATGATTGCGATTTCAAAATTGAATTTGAATTGATGACTTAACATTTAAAGACGGAGAGTGTTGTGTATATTGTCTTAACAAATGAAATCATGAATGAAAGTGTATCCACTCAAAGCTGTGCCTCTTAGTATAACATATTTCTATATAACCCATGCATTTCGTGTTAATCTTTGTAGTATTAATTAGTCTACTAAGCTATACAGTTGTTCATTCGTTTAAAGATGTACACGTACATAATACGGCCTTTATGTTTGTTATTTCAAAATTCATCCGCATCGTGGTGTAAAATCGCTAAGACGGTATAAATATCGATAGAAATGGTGCATCGTGGAAAATACTACAGAGTAAAAAGTACCACCGACCGATCTATAAGTACTTTCGGATCAACAACTTCTATAACCTGCTCATTGGATATTCACACTTATTGAGAATTTGAAAAAATAAAAAGTACGGCATGTATTTGTTCACCTATGTTATGCAAAAATAACACGTTCTGTTGTTTTGAGGCAGCTGTGACTATATAAAGCGATGCAAGACTGAACCTACATTTTTGCTTATTTTGTATTAACGTAGTTTACTGTCAAATAATCTCCAGGCACGGAACATTCATTATTATTCTTTTATAGCAAAGCGTAAATATTGTTTTGTTTATAAAATTATGTTAATTTAAAAAATATTATATAAATTATTTCAAACAAGGTAAAACAAACATGCCACCATTTTTTTATATTTTTTTAGTAACCATAAAATGTAAATACAGATTGTTTATTTTTAGCTTTGAAATTATTATTGGAATTTAAATATAGTTTTCATTGTTATGCAGCGTTCTTTTGATTTTGATATACATGTAGTATGCATTGTGATTAATGAATCAATGAATTAATTTGTAAACTATGCAAAGACCTCTGTGAAATACTGTCAGTGAAATAAAAGATTTTGCGATATACCCCAATTCTGTGTATACAATATTGTGCATTGAACTCAAATATTATTCAATAAACGGACATAACAAGCTCTTCTTGTGAAGATTTATGTGTAAAACAGATTGATCGGTAAGTCCTTGTCCTAATGTATTCCGTGATCTACAGTTAGCCCCTTGCTAGAAGCACGTTGAGTGCTTTGATATACTTAGGAGGCGCACGTAAGGCACCCGCAGGCGGTGCTCTTGTTTATCGTTATAATAAAGTGGTTATGTGGTGGCAGAAGGATGCAACCATAGATATCGACTCAAAGTATATGTTTAATGGTGCAAATTAAACATTTATATAAATATATCTATAATTTGTAAAATATGTTTGCCATTTATAAATTCCCTGTTATTTCAAGCTTTTAAGTCGGAAAAATTACTTATGTTGGGTTGAAGAACACATGTATGGATGTGTACGGACGATATTGTTCAACAACAGTTATGCCATAAAAACCAACCGACCACTTTTTTTCTGTGGTAAGGTTTAACTTAGATAAGTCAGTCGATGATGTGTTGGAATGCTTTCTTTGTAGACAGGAGTGGAATAAATAGAACGTCCCAGTATTTCTGTAATTTGCAAATTGAGATTTGCTCGAATTTGTAATTTGCAAGTAACATTTACTGAGGTCTTTAATCTGCAAGCAGTATGTGTACCTTGTAAAAAAAATATGTTTTATAAATTTAGTATCCGAATCAGGAAACATCAGGAATTTGTCTAAATCAGTTATTTCTTCATTTCTCTGGTTCCATCCTTATTTCGTAAAGTCGTAAGTCATAGTCCTTGAAGTACCACCATCCGTCCGAGTACCACCATCCCCGTTCGAGAGTTGTCCATGTATCATGTTTGGCGCTATTAATAATAAACAACGTACCATCTTCCCCAACACAGATTGTTGACCAAGGAGCCATTGATTAACAGAATTCTTAGTTATATCAAACTTCGAAAAACCCACCATACTTGATTTAAACATATTTTATTGCCCACAAAATATACAAACAGAATAAACTTTAGATTTACAAATATACATGTTATAGGCAAACGGGTCTGGCCACAAGTGTTCACAACTTAGATACGGCGATCCCCTTTAATAATTACAACTTTTCTTTTTATTTTGTCTCTAAATACGACTCTAATTTTTATAAATTGTTTATATCTATTTTTTGGAAGACACATATTGTCCGGTTATGCAACGTTTCCGGGGTAAAGTTTCACATGAGCACAACCATATCCAAAGCAGGATACAGTTGGTCACGCCCAACACAAAACCACCGAAGTTTTGAATTCTAACATTTATAAATATATGTATGAGGTTGGGAAATAATACAAAGAAAATGAGAGATTCCCGATAAACTAAAAAAATAACCCCAGTTCAAAATAAACGAAATGAAAAAGATGTCCCTCAATGTAATTTCAAGAAATTCATAAACTGTTGTAATCACTACAATTATTACGTAGCTTAGCATGGGTGACAGAGTTTACATTCACCGACGAGGAGATGTTTAGATACAGATGAAACTTTTAATAATCGCTAAATATTTGATTTGAACAAAGAAAGAGAGTGAAAACTTTTGATATCGTTTGGTAAGTCATTCCATGAAGAAATGGCTGATGGTATGAACGAGTTTGCAAAAAAGGCTGTTCGACGAGCAATTATATAAATATTAAGCGCGTTACGTCATAGATAAGCTGTTCTGTCTGCCACAGTTCCGGGAAAAATATATGAGTAAGATAGTTTGGGGTAAGACCGTTTATAATTGTGTAAATTAAAATAATCTTTTGGTGTTTCGTCCTGTCGGATAGTATTCACCACCCTATTTCCTGATAAAATTTAGTAAGTGTCGTCTACCTTGTTAAGCCTGTAACTAATCTGGCAGCTTCTGTTCATATCTTACCCAGTGGTTCTTTTTCCGTAACGGTACTATTGTCCCAAACTACAGAAGCATGTTCCAAAATTGGACGCAAAAAAGACAAATATATTTGATTAAGAGATTGACGACGATCTTTATATTTCATTGCTCTCATCATTCCTAACATTTTTTAGGCTGATGTTGATATTTACCATTAGTGCTGAGAGCTAAACAAAGGTGTTTGTGTCTTTCAACAAACTAGATTTGTACATTATTGAATGTTAATTTTGGAATTGGCATATTCTTGTTTGAAAATAACATAGCTATGGTTTTATTTGGGTTAAACATGAAAAGCTATTGCTTTGCCAATTCAGAAATAACAAAACGATCATACTTTAAAATACTCTCAATGTCTGCAATGGAAGAGGCCGAACAAGCAAGTGAAGTGTCATCAGCAAATAATTTTCAGAAATATCATTGACATATATCTGAAAGAAAAGAGGACCGATAACAGAACCTTGAGGGACACCAGTAATTATAGTCCTTTATCTTGATTTAGAATGTGCCAACAATGACTGACTGATGTCGATTAGTCAGATAATCTTGTATCCAATTCAGTTCTCTAACAGTTTTCCGATTAAAAACAAAGTGGCGGATAAGGGAGACACTTGTAATCCATAAATTGAGTGGTGACCAATCCCTTTAGTTCTAGATTGCTGGTGTGATAAAGGGTTAAGCATCATGTGAACAGTTTTGCCTTCAAAGAGTATGGCGATAAGTAGCTGATTACATAACAAATATCACTTTGAGGGCCTCACTCTTTAGAAGTACAATGAATGAATGAATGATCAAGAAGTATTCTTGATTTGCACTGACCCATTTGCTATCTGCACTTTCAATGCGTTTTAAAATTACATTAAATTGTCCATGTAAAATACTGTTCGACATACCGCTAATAAGATATGCAGACTTGTCAATATATCATAGGAATATGTCCTGTATATTTAAATAGTGTTAGTGCATACTATATTTGCTTACATAATTAATGTCTACCATTCGTGAGTTAAATTGATGATCTCTGGAAAAGAGGTTTTTTTCTTTCCTAGATATGCGTTTGGACTGAATGCATTTCTACCTGTTTGTTGACATAATTTGCAATCATGCAACTGTGAACAATTATTACCGACCAATAAAAAGGAATAGATGACTAGCTTTGATTCATAAGTCTAATACCTCTTCCGAATGTTTTCCGTTAGGTTACAATACACCAAATAAAATCCTTCTTTGTTTCCATGTAAATCGACCAGCTACAGTCCTAAATTGTCACACTTTCTTAACGTTTCTCATGTAGAACACCATATCTCATTGAAAAGAGTAACCTCTATGCGAGTTTTAAACAATTCAAAGAAAAAGGGGGGGGGGGGGGTGTCATGCATTATGCAAGAAAAAATTCACCAAGCGAAAACGGTTACCGTCAAAATCGGGCCCGGACAAAACCGGTATTTAGCTATCACTACTTTCACTCTCAAACAAGGTCAAAATACTAAAAGTGATCAAATCATTCACTTCCAGTGCATCCTATACACATTTACAATGAATTTAAACTCAATGTCATATCTTTAATGTAATCTGCTAATGGTATACACTCATTTCTATGCAAACACAGGGTTTTTTAGGGACTATTTGTCTGTAGATCAGCATGACCGCGGTTGTTTTTGGTAATTGACCTGGAAATAATAATAATAATAATAATAATAATAATAATAAATTCTTTATTTTAAGAAGATAACACATTATGCATTTATACAAATTAACAAATGTAGAAAGTCATATTTACAATGTGGTCTTCTGTAACAAAACACATTTTTAACAAGTCATTCATTCAATTATACGACAAGCACCATCATGTTAAAGTAAATAGTAAATACAGATTTTAAAAACAACATTATATCACATATTTCAGCATTCATACAGAACATATTTGTATCCATAAGCATATATAAATTGAAACAAATGAGAACAATGTTGTAAATACTTTTCTTATAACTTCGATATGTTAAGTAAGTGCTTTTTACACTGGTATTTAAAAGTTTGTAACTTAGTAATATTCTTAATATTTGAATGCAGACTGTTCCAGATTTTAGCACTGCTATGGGTAAAGCTTGTTTTCAAGTTATTTGTTTTAAATTTCATGACATTCAAGTTATTTTTACTAGCAGATCGTAAATTGTAATGTTCGTTGTTTGCAAAGGACACAAGGTTACAAATGTAACTTGGTGTAAGGTTATGCTTCCTTTTAAATACCAATAAAGCAATATAATAGTTATATCTTTGTTCAAAAGTCAACCACTGCAACTCAGAAAACATTGATTTAGAACTGGTTTGTACAGGTTTATTTAATATAAGTCTAGCAACTCTTTTCTGGGTTTTAAATATAATATTTTGGACTTTAGAAATCCCACCCCATACTGTACAACAATAGTCAAAAGTAGACATAATATACGCATTGTAATATAGTACTTTCATATCATGATCGAAATCGGAAGTACGAGCGTTTTTCTCCTTTAGATTTGGATTTGTCACTGCTTTAACAATACAAACAAAGTTTCCATCAAGGTTTTTCTTTCGAAATGACGGCGGCGATTTAATAATTGACGTTCGTTGATGTGTGCTGACAAATTCACGTTTCGTCGCCATTATTGAAGTAAGCTTTAAGTGAACCGCAACTACTCCAACGAGCGATGAGTTATGGGATACCGCAAAAAAAACTGAATTGAGGACTAGTGACATTTCATGACCGATACAAATGACTTATGACGTATTTGAAACAAGGACGTTTTAAAATAACAGGGGAAAATGCATTATGCTATTCCGAATGTGTAGGCGTTATATAACTCAGTTAGCGCTAATCACATGTTGTGGAAGGACACCGCATATTTTGTTTCATTATTTGAACATTTTGAACATTTTATTTATATCAAGGCATATAATAAGAGGTTCAAACAATAATGAAACAGTAAACCATAACAAATTAAAACAATGACTTTAATTTAAACTTTGATAAGATGGTTTTAAAAATAAAGGGGAACTTGGCAAGCTTATTTTTATTTTTACAGTTCATAAGATCATTAAGCATGTATGCGTAAGGATCGTTTGAATTGTATTTTGGTAAAGAATTCATTATTTCTTCATTAAAACAAGGGAACGTTGATGCAAGGCATCAATGTCGCCAGAAATCCATACTGCAGTTATGTATAACACTAACATTATAGTAGTTGAATAAATAAACAGTAATGGAAATGAGTAATCTTGCCAATCATTAGTCTTAGTATGTATACAGTGCTTTCATTAAGGAATAATTATAAGATTTGTGAATTCTACATACACTTTTCAAGATGTTTGTCAGAATATTTGAATTTTATTATACATCAATAAAACCACAAAGCACACCATTTAGGATTTGCATGCAATAGCACGTCATTTTACCTTTCCCCTATTAAAGTCAACATTGGACACCTTTGCAGCAATCTAATTTTAAAACAATGAGATAAGGGTTAAATCGCTGAAGACATGAGTTTTCTCATTTTCTCAAAATGATATTAGCTTGGCATCCTAATTATATCATACTTTAACAAATGTTAAAATGTAGTCCAATATTTATAAATTAGACCACTTTCGAAATATAATATCAGCTAAAAAGTTAAATCTCATTGAAATTGTTGTATAATTTAAACTTAATTTCGAACATAAACTGAGCCATACAACATGTTAATTTATTGTAATTCTATCCTTCCTTTTTTATAATGAAAATAACAAACTACTCATGTTTTAAAATTATATTATGATTTAGGGAATTAAATGACACATTTAAAATTGTCAAGGACGAAATAATTTTGTACGAAATACCCGATTCTTTCTTATTCGCAGAGGTGTCGTTCTTTAAACTGTCTTTATAGGCAGAGAGTGTTCGTTCAAAGTCATTTTTCTATTAAAACCAGTTTTATCTCGGTTTGTTCTTTTCTTCATTTGTTTCGAACCAAATAAACATTTTAAATCACCTATAATTTACTATTTGTAAGAGCGGCTCTCTGCAAAGGAGATTGATCTACGTAGTTGGTATTCGCGAGTCACGCGATCAACAGCTTTAGCTTAGAAACAGTTCATATTTTAGATATACTTGGATAAACATTATAAAATGCATTCTTCACAAATCAAGGCATCTCTTTGATCATGAAAGTAACATTCAGTAAGTTAAAATTGCTATTTTAAAGGAGAATTCGACGTGATTTTTATCTCGATATTGACACATAACAGTCTGCTGCAAGTCTCATAGGGACGGTTTTGTCTTCAAAATAAAACCCCAAAAAAGAAATGCGAGTCAAAATAAAGAAACTGCAAATACATAAAACATCGGAATATGTATTTCATTTTAGATGTGTCATAACTTAGTGTTCTGTAACAAACGCATTTGTAATATGTTCAAGACATTTAAATTTGTTTTTTTCTAGTAATAACTCCTCCTCCCATGTGATTTCCGAAAAGCTATTAAAAATAGAAGTCGCGGGCTTCTGCCCGGCGACTAATAATCACACTGAATCAAATGATGAAATCCATCACCAACACTATTCTTATTACAGAGAGAACATAATCTTTGGTAACGTTCAATTCCAAGATGACGGCCTCTTTCTATTGGCATGCAATGGTTCATAGTCCTAAATTTACAAAAGACTTTCTTATATTAACAGGCAATATACTAATACTCCTCAAAACAATCATCGTTTATATAATATATATATATATATATATATATATACGATATACAATGCAGTTTGGAGAAACATTAAAAGTGACTTGCTACTACTGGCAACATTTGTCATGCAGTCTATATTTTACAAAAGTATTTAAAGGATTAATGTTGTCTACACTTTGATTAATGAAATATTCGGACATACCTAAACTATCAACACAATTTTAATCTGTGAACTTTCACATCCCAAGACTTCACTCCATACAAGAGAGTAGTGACAATCATTGAATCGAATAAATGCAAATTGTTAACGTACTGGGAGACGAAGTTCTCGAGGTTTGTGTATCCACAAATTCATCTCCTAGCCTGTTCAACAAAGAATCCTTTGGTTTTAGAAAAGTTGTATTTGAAATCGAGGGCTTGGTGTAAAACCGTTGTAACTCAAATCGTTATTTTTTTACCAAGATTAATCACCCCGCTATAAAGTCTTCACAAGCGTTAAATCATTTTTCTTGGTAAACAATGTAAATTTAGGTGCCATTGCTCGTTCTGAGCAATGGCACCTAAATTTGCATTGTTTACAAAGGGGTCAAAATTGCCCCTAAACGAGGGTTTTCTAAATAGGATTTGAGTTACAACCGTTTTGCACCAAACCCTCGAAATGCACACCAAGGATTGTGCGAAAAGGATTACGACAGATAAAGCCGTGATATATCTGGAAATTATTGAAAGCGTCGTAAAGCACCACGCAGAAAAAAAAATCAACATATGAGCCGTTTCCAAGGGAAACCCAACATTATGGAATCTGCATAATTGTATCGACCCAGATCAGCCTACGCAGGCTAATCCGGACCGACACATTATATCATTGAAAAGAGTTATTATTCCTGTAAAAGAAAATCTACAGGAGGCGAAAAGTGTATCCGGGTTAGGCTGATCCAGATCGATACTTTACGCAGAGTCCACAATGATGGTTTTCTCGTGGAACGGCTCATGTGTAGTAATTATGGCTGGTTTTCTGGGTCCGTATACAGTAAATATAACATATATGAAAACTCTCGAAAGCGTCGTCGTAAAGCAAACCACAGAACAAATCAACACAAGAAGGAAGAATTCACGAGCCAATCCTCAACAGTAACACATAACAAGTATTACTTAGCGCTGTGTGTTGGTGTAATGGAGGCCAGATGATTTTTACTATGAAGTAATCGGTAAGACTATAATCATACACGTGGTTAATTGCTAATTAGCGTCACACAAGGCCAGTTCTGTCCGTCTTACTTAACACCTTTCCCACGTGCAGACGTATTCCGTCACATTAGCAGCAGACGACGTTTGCAAACATTATGGCAAAATGAGAAAATGCTCATGATGAGTAATTTTCCCTTTTGTCACAATGTTTTCAACTCTTTTTAATGATTAAACTCTAAATTTTGGAGATATTTCACATTTTTGCCAATATGTTTTCAAAGTCGTCTGCTGCAGAAATTTCGTATGTTGGAAAGGGTTTAAAGGACTGTGTCCCCATTTCTTGTTTAATGGAGTTTAACGCCTTTTTTAACAGTATTTCAGTTATATCACGGCGTTTCCTGAGTGAATGACCAGTACTACCGGTATTGCAGTTATATCACGGCGTTTCCTGAGTAAATTACGAGTACTACCGGTATTACAGTTATATCACAGCATTTCCTGAGTGAATTACCAGTACTCCCGGTATTTCAGTTATATCACGGCGTTTCCTGAGTAAATTACCAGTACTCCCGGTATTTCAGTTATATCACGGCGTTTCCTGAGTAAATTACCAGTACTTCCGGTATTTCAGTTATATCACGGCGTTTCCTGGGTAAATTACTAGTACTCCCGGTATTTCAGTTATATCACGGCGTTTCCTGAGTAAATTACCAGTACTCCCGGTATTTCAGTTATATCACGACGTTTCCTGAGTAAATTACCAGTACTCCCGGTATTTCAGTTATATCACGGCGTTTCCTGGGAAAATTACCAGTACTCCCGGTATTTCAGTTATATCACGGCGTTTCCTGGGTAAATTACCAGTTCTCCCGGTATTTCAGTTATATCACGGCGTTTCCTGGGTAAATTACCAGTGCTTCCGGTATTTCAGTTATATCACGGCGTTTCCTGAGTAAATTACCAGTACTCCCGGTATTTCAGTTATATCACGGCGTTTCCTGGGGAAATTACCAGTGCTCCCGGTATTTCAGTTATATCACGGCGTTTCCTGGGTAAATTACCGGTACTCCCGGTATTTCAGTTATATCACAGCGTTTCCTGAGTAAATTACCAGTGCTCCCGGTATTTCATTTATATCACGGCGTTTCCTCAGTGAACTACCAGTACTCCCGGTATTTCAGTTATATCACGGCGTTTCCTGGGTAAATTACCAGTACTCCCGGTATTTCAGTTGTATCACGGCGTTTCCTGAGTGAATTACCAGTACTCCCGGTATTTGAGTTATATCACGGCGTTTCCTCAGTAAACTACCAGTACTCCCGGTATTTCAGTTATATCACAGCGTTTCCTGGGTAAATTATCAGTACTCCCGGTATTTCAGTTATATCACAGCGTTTCCTGGGTAAATTACCAGTACTCCCGGTATTTCAGTTATATCACGTCGTTTCCTGAGTAAATTACCAGTACTCCCGGTATTTCAGTTATATCACGGAGTTTCCTGGGTAAATTACCAGTGCTCCCGGTTTTTCAGTTATATTACGGCGTTTCCTGGGTAAATTACCGGTACTCCCGGTATTATTAATCCGGAAGTCGATACACCAGTCGTAATGCTATCCCCGTTATCCTGAGTGGCGTCAAGGAGGAAGCCATTATATACTACCATTTTGTTTTAAAGACTTTTAGACTAAAATATCAGTGTACTAAAAGTAATTAGAGATTTGTTTTAACCCTTTTCCACAAACAACAAATTTGCAGCAGACGACTTCGAAAATATTTGGCAAAAACATGAACAAATCTCCATTAAAAAAAGGGTTTATTAAGTAAAAACAGTTGAAAGCATTGTGGCTAAAGGGAAAATTGCTCATCATGAACAATTTCTCCTTTTGTCACAATGTTTTCAAAACTCGTCTGCTGCAGATGCGTCGAAATGCGTCTACAAGTGGGAAAGGGTTTAAACAAATTATATTTGAAAAAAACCCCACAACTTTTCAAAATGTAAGCATATCTATATTTTGTCAAGTTTTTTTCATTAACATGTGTTCTATGGTATAATGTGTTAGCTGTTTGGCTTACCAAATTTAATTTGTGAAAACTTTTGTGTAAAATAAATTATTCATATTAATGATATTCAAATAGAATACATTCGGTACTGATTGGCTACGTTTTGACCTGAAAGAATAACTGGCTGTCAATCCATGGGTTGTAGGTTTGAACTCCAACATTCTTTCCAACGTTTGGCAAACGTCGATGTAATAAGCGTCATTCATCTGTCAGCATTGGGAAAAGGCAGCCATTTGCTTGGAAAGACTTTTGTGAGATTGTCAGGAAAGATGGTTAGGTGAACTGACCGCTGTCACATATAACTGAACAATTATTGAAAATGGCGTTAAACCCCAATCAATCAATTATTATATTAGAGTGATCCTTAACCTTTTCCCACATACAGCAAATATGCAGCAGACGACTTTGAAATTGTCTGCTCAAAAACATGGAAAATCTCTATAATCGTATGTAAAATTACTGAAAAAAGAAAGAAAAAATTGAGGCAAAAGGAAAAATTGCTCGTTTTGAGCAATTTCTCCTTTTCTCGTGATCTTTTCAAAAGTCGTCTGCTGCAGATGCATCAAAATGCGTATATAGGTGGGAAAGGGCTAAATCGCGAGACTGAAACCCTCATTCGGTATCACAGCGACATTGTAGGCCGTAATCATGCGGCTGGAATCAATCGAATTGGAAGTCAAGTATTTTCAGATATTTACAGAAATGACGAGTACGAAATGTTCGTTCCAATTTCTTTAATGAGTCAAGTCACGAAACAGAAAACCTAATAAAACACGTAAAGAACTACATACGTCTTGGCAAAGGTGAGAAACATTGCTTTACTTCTGTATTTCTTTCTCTTGTTTGGAGAGTCCCGAAGTGCGTTTAATAAAATTGTTTCAGTTAATGTTTAATTTTGCCCTCTGATCACGATGTAGCATTGAATAAAATATTTTTATTTAGTGTCTATGCGGAAAAGTCAATGCTCAACAACGTGGATTTTCTTATGACAAGGCCATTTAAAAAAACCACATTTGACAAGTAAGTATATGATTGGATATTTAAACATGCGTGAATTTCTCTTCCTTCTCCGACAGGGTCTTATGACCTTATCTTTAAATATTTATCTTTATCAAACAAACACTTTTTATTTGGTTTGCGCAATAACTTGTCCGATTTGAAGGTGAATTATATCTTGAAATTACAATATCAGTCATTATAAACCTGTCTTTAAGTAAAATGATCAGAACACCTTGATACACACTGGACTCGCGGAAACTCGAACTCGAATTATTGACCGCCTTGGTGTTGTAGTGGAAGAGCGTCCACCTCGGGTGCGAGAGGTCTCGGTTTTCGATCCTCGGCCTGGTCATACCAACTATTTTCGAAATCGTAGTAATGGCTGTTGTCCTTGGCGCTCGGGTTGCGAAGTTAGCATTACGACTGACTGGCTGGGTCAGGATAAATGGACCAGAAGTGCAGGTAACTTACCAAGAAACGCCGTGATATAACTGAAAAAGTGTTAAAAGCGGCATAAAACACCAAGCAATTAATCGAGGCTATTCTTGAAACGGGTATGTCTCATACGAGCAATCAGAACTAATGCTGTCATATTGTCCTTGATACGATAAAAAACGACACTGTGGATTTTGTGTAAAGTATCGACCCGGATCAGCCTAAGCATGCCGTGAATTGAGACGGACTGTGTCGGCTAGGATTAGCCTGCGCGGACTGCGCATGCTGATCTGGGTCGATGCCTTACGCAGATTCCATAATGTTGGTTTTCTCATGAAACGGCTCATATGATTTTTTCATAAAACAAGTATTTTTTAATAAATGAATAATGCAGCTGAAAATACATAAATGAGTTTACCATAAATCGAGGGATCCTTCGAAGACGTTGGTAACCTTATACAAGTTCTAATACCGTTTTGGTCGTTTGAGGTGCGTATGTTGGCAGAATGCCAGAAGTTAACCGTTCCCCACATACTGAAGCACTTTGTGGCATACCTGCAGCAGAACACGCAGAGAAAAGAAATATGGCTCATGAGAACACTTCCTTAATTTTCCGCAATGTTTCAAATTTATTTATTTATAAATGTTTTCAAAGACTTGTTGTGTATGGGAAAGAGGTAAAGCATTAAATGCAATATCAATTTATTACCATTTTTTTTTACGCCTCTGCAGCAGACGACATTTGAAGTTATAATGAGCAATTTCTCATTTTGCCACAATGGACTCTTCTTTATTCAATAATTGATCTTACGTGTATAAATACTATCCATATGTTAAGTAAATGTGTTAAAGTCGTCTGCTATACAGACTTGTTGAATGTGGGAGAGGGTTAATACAAACTAGTCTCATTCTCCTTTTTTTAGTAAAATAGGTATACAATACTCCCGCTTAAACCCCACCCCTTCCCTCATACAGACGCTTCCTGACGCCTCTGGAGCAGACGACTTTTGAAAACATTGTGGCAAAAGAGGAAATTGTTCATGATGAGCATTTTCTTCATTTGCCATACTGTTTTCCACTTTAGTCATTGGTTATCCATTCAATTATAGAGATTTTCCATTTTTTGAAAAAATATGTTCAAAGTCGTCTGCTGCAGATTTTTTGTATGTAGGAAAGGGTTAAGTGCAACTATTCTAATTACCCTATCCTGTGGGTGTTAAAAGAAGACAGTCTCCGTATAGTAGTGGTTAGACCATCCGCCTTAGGAGCGGCAGAAGACAGTCTCCGTATAGTAGTGGTTAGACCATCCGCCTTAGGAGCGGCAGAAGACAGTATCCGTACATAGGTATACAACAACCCGCGTTAACACTTTCCCTCATACAGACGCTTTCTAACGCCTTTCAACTTTTGAAAACAAAACTGACATTATTATCTCTCTACATTTATAGATATATATTATTATCTGTCTATACATGTAGTTATACATATATATATACATTAGTATCTCTCTATAGTTAAACATATACATTATTATATCTCTATAGTTATACATATACGTTATTATCTCTCTATAGTTATACATATATATTATTATATCTCTATAGTTAAACATATACATTATTATATCTCTATAGTTATACATACACATTATTATATCTCTATAGTTAAACATATATATTATTAAATCTCTATAGTTATACATATACGTCATTATCTGTCTATAGTTATACATATACATCATTTTCTGTATATAGTTATACGTATAAATCTATATTTGTCTACAGTTATACATATACATTATTATCTGTCTATAGTTATACACAGACATTATTATCTGTCTAAAGTTATACACAGACATTATTATCTGTCTAAAGTTATACGTATACTTTTAAATATGTCTATAGTTATACATTTACATTATTATCTGTCTATAGTTATACACAGACAATATTATCTGTCCAAAGTTATACGTATACTTTTAAATCGGTCTATAGTTATACATATACATCATTATCTGTCTTTAGTTATATGTATACATTATTATCTGTCTAAAATTATACGTATACATTTATATCTGTCTACAGTTATACATATACGTTATTATCTTTCTAAAGTTATACATATACATTTATATATGTCTAAAGTTATACATATACGTTATCACCTGTATATAGTTATACATATACATATATATATATATATATATATATATATATATATATATATGTCTATAATTATACATATACGTATATCATTTTATTTTTCTATAGTAATACATATACGTTATTATCTCTCTAATAGATATACACCAGTATCTGTCTATAGTTATACACGTACATTATTATATATCTACAATTATACGTATACATTTATATTTGTCTACAGTTATACATATACGTTATTATCTGTCTATAGTTATACATAAACATTAATATCCGTCTATAGTTATACGTTTGTATTTTTATCTGTCTATAGTTATACGTTTATATTTATTTGTATATGTCTCTTGGAATCACGGGTGTGTGAACTGACGGGGGTGGTATGACTGGAATGATGTTGAAAACGGCCTTAAACACCCAACAATACAAACAAGACGACCTCTGAAAGCAGGGCGGGCAATTGCTCCCTTTGTCACAGTGTTTTCAGTACTATTGAGTAGCTGGATTGAATCACCCAGGACGCATGCGTATGTGAACAGTGCGGGTGATTGGACATATATGATGTTGAAAACGACGTAAAACACCCAACAATACAAACAAACGTGATTAGCAATGACTCCTCTTTCCACACCGTTTTCAGTCCTAACGCATAGCTGGGTTGATTCACCCAGGTCCCATGAGTTTGTGAACTGTGAGAGTGACTGGACATAAATGCTGTTGAAAACGGCCTATAAACCCCAACAATGCAATCACATTGATCTTTGAAAACATGACGAGCAATGGCTCCTTATAACACACTGTTTTCAGTCCTATCGCGTAGATGGGATGATTCACCCAGGAAGCATGGGTGTGTGATTAACATAAATGCTGTTGAAAACGGCCTAAAAAAAATTAAACAACGCAATCAAAACGACCTTTGAAAACATCATGAGCAATGGCTCCTTATACCACACTGTGTTCAGTCCTATCGCGTAGATGGGCTGATTCACCCAGGAAGCATGTGTGCGTGAGCAGTGAGGGCTATCTAATATAAATGCTGTTGAAAACATGCTGAGCAATGGCGCCTCTTACCACACTGTTTTCAGTCATATTGCCTAGCTGGGTAGAATCACCCAGAAAACATGAGTATGTGCACTGTGATGGCGATTGGGCATACACGCTGTTGAAAACGGCCTAAAACCCCATCAATGCAAGCAGAACGACCTTTGAAAACATGATGAGCAATGGCTGTTTTTATCACAATGTTTTCGATAGTTCATTTATAGGGAGTTGATTATGCATGTGGGAATATCGCTCACTGTAAAGGGATTTGGCCTGCAGAGGTGCGAAGACCATTTAAAACATACCAACCCTTTCCCACATGTATATATTTTATACCACTTTCCACACTTATTTAGTCATTGCAACAACTCGCTTCCAAGATCAAAATCCCTACAATGCAAACAAAACGACATGTTAAAGCATGGCGGACAGTTGCTCCTCTTACCACACTGTGTTCAGGTCTATTGCATAGCTGGGTTGATTCACCCAGGAATCACGGGTGTGTGAACTGACGGGGGTGGTATGACTGGAATGAAGTTGAAAACGGCCTTAAACACCCAACAATACAAACAAGACGACCTCTGAAAGCAGGGCGGGCAATTGCTCCCTTTGTCACAGTGTTTTCAGTACTATTGAGTAGCTGGATTGAATCACCCAGGACGCATGCGTATGTGAACAGTGCGGGTGATTGGACATATATGATGTTGAAAACGACGTAAAACACCCAACAATACAAACAAACGTGATTAGCAATGACTCCTCTTTCCACACCGTTTTCAGTCCTAACGCATAGCTGGGTTGATTCACCCAGGTCCCATGAGTTTGTGAACTGTGAGAGTGACTGGACATAAATGCTGTTGAAAACGGCCTATAAACCCCAACAATGCAATCACATTGATCTTTGAAAACATGACGAGCAATGGCTCCTTATAACACACTGTTTTCAGTCCTATCGCGTAGATGGGATGATTCACCCAGGAAGCATGGGTGTGTGATTAACATAAATGCTGTTGAAAACGGCCTAAAAAAAATTAAACAACGCAATCAAAACGACCTTTGAAAACATCATGAGCAATGGCTCCTTATACCACACTGTGTTCAGTCCTATCGCGTAGATGGGCTGATTCACCCAGGAAGCATGTGTGCGTGAGCAGTGAGGGCTATCTAATATAAATGCTGTTGAAAACATGCTGAGCAATGGCGCCTCTTACCACACTGTTTTCAGTCATATTGCCTAGCTGGGTAGAATCACCCAGAAAACATGAGTATGTGCACTGTGATGGCGATTGGGCATACACGCTGTTGAAAACGGCCTAAAACCCCATCAATGCAAGCAGAACGACCTTTGAAAACATGATGAGCAATGGCTGTTTTTATCACAATGTTTTCGATAGTTCATTTATAGGGAGTTGATTATGCATGTGGGAATATCGCTCACTGTAAAGGGATTTGGCCTGCAGAGGTGCGAAGACCATTTAAAACATACCAACCCTTTCCCACATGTATATATTTTATACCACTTTCCACACTTATTTAGTCATTGCAACAACTCGCTTCCAAGATCAAAATCCCTACAATGCAAACAAAACGACATGTTAAAGCATGGCGGACAGTTGCTCCTCTTACCACACTGTGTTCAGGTCTATTGCATAGCTGGGTTGATTCACCCAGGAATCACGGGTGTGTGAACTGACGGGGGTGCTATGACTGGAATGATGTTGAAAACGGCCTTAAACACCCAACAATACAAACAAGACGACCTCTGAAAGCAGGGCGGGCAATTGCTCCCTTTGTCACAGTGTTTTCAGTACTATTGAGTAGCTGGATTGAATCACCCAGGACGCATGCGTATGTGAACAGTGCGGGTGATTGGACATATATGATGTTGAAAACGACGTAAAACACCCAACAATACAAACAAACGTGATTAGCAATGACTCCTCTTTCCACACCGTTTTCAGTCCTAACGCATAGCTGGGTTGATTCACCCAGGTCCCATGAGTTTGTGAACTGTGAGAGTGACTGGACATAAATGCTGTTGAAAACGGCCTATAAACCCCAACAATGCAATCACATTGATCTTTGAAAACATGACGAGCAATGGCTCCTTATAACACACTGTTTTCAGTCCTATCGCGTAGATGGGATGATTCACCCAGGAAGCATGGGTGTGTGATTAACATAAATGCTGTTGAAAACGGCCTAAAAAAATTTAAACAACGCAATCAAAACGACCTTTGAAAACATCATGAGCAATGGCTCCTTATACCACACTGTGTTCAGTCCTATCGCGTAGATGGGCTGATTCACCCAGGAAGCATGAGTGCGTGAGCAGTGAGGGCTATCTAATATAAATGCTGTTGAAAACATGCTGAGCAATGGCGCCTCTTACCACACTGTTTTCAGTCATATTGCCTAGCTGGGTAGAATCACCCAGAAAACATGAGTATGTGCACTGTGATGGCGATTGGGCATACACGCTGTTGAAAACGACCTAAAACCCCATCAATGCAAGCAGAACGACCTTTGAAAACATGATGAGCAATGGCTGTTTTTATCACAATGTTTTCGATAGTTCATTTATAGGGAGTTGATTATGCATGTGGGAATATCGCTCACTGTAAAGGGATTTGGCCTGCAGAGGTGCGAAGACCATTTAAAACATACCAACCCTTTCCCACATGTATATATTTTATACCACTTTCCACACTTATTTAGTCATTGCAACAACTCGCTTCCAAGATCAAAATCCCTACAATGCAAACAAAACGACATGTTAAAGCATGGCGGACAGTTGCTCCTCTTACCACACTGTGTTCAGGTCTATTGCATAGCTGGGTTGATTCACCCAGGAATCACGGGTGTGTGAACTGACGGGGGTGGTATGACTGGAATGATGTTGAAAACGGCCTTAAACACCCAACAATACAAACAAGACGACCTCTGAAAGCAGGGCGGGCAATTGCTCCCTTTGTCCCTGTGGGTCTGCTGCAGATTTTTTGTATGTAGGAAAGGGTTAAGTGCAACTATTCTAATTACCCTATCCTGTGGGTGTTAAAAGAAGACAGTCTCCGTATAGTAGTGGTTAGACCATCCGCCTTAGGAGCGGCAGAAGACAGTCTCCGTATAGTAGTGGTTAGACCATCCGCCTTAGGAGCGGCAGAAGACAGTATCCGTACATAGGTATACAACAACCCGCGTTAACACTTTCCCTCATACAGACGCTTTCTAACGCCTTTCAACTTTTGAAAACAAAACTGACATTATTATCTCTCTACATTTATAGATATATATTATTATCTGTCTATACATGTAGTTATACATATATATATACATTAGTATCTCTCTATAGTTAAACATATACATTATTATATCTCTATAGTTATACATATACGTTATTATCTCTCTATAGTTATACATATATATTATTATATCTCTATAGTTAAACATATACATTATTATATCTCTATAGTTATACATACACATTATTATATCTCTATAGTTAAACATATATATTATTAAATCTCTATAGTTATACATATACGTCATTATCTGTCTATAGTTATACATATACATCATTTTCTGTATATAGTTATACGTATAAATCTATATTTGTCTACAGTTATACATATACATTATTATCTGTCTATAGTTATACACAGACATTATTATCTGTCTAAAGTTATACACAGACATTATTATCTGTCTAAAGTTATACGTATACTTTTAAATATGTCTATAGTTATACATATACATTATTATCTGTCTATAGTTATACACAGACAATATTATCTGTCCAAAGTTATACGTATACTTTTAAATCGGTCTATAGTTATACATATACATCATTATCTGTCTTTAGTTATATGTATACATTATTATCTGTCTAAAATTATACGTATACATTTATATCTGTCTACAGTTATACATATACGTTATTATCTTTCTAAAGTTATACATATACATTTATATATGTCTAAAGTTATACATATACGTTATCACCTGTATATAGTTATACATATACATATATATATATATATATATATATATATATATATATATATATATATATATGTCTATAATTATACATATACGTATATCATTTTATTTTTCTATAGTAATACATATACGTTATTATCTCTCTAATAGATATACACCAGTATCTGTCTATAGTTATACACGTACATTATTATATATCTACAATTATACGTATACATTTATATTTGTCTACAGTTATACATATACGTTATTATCTGTCTATAGTTATACATAAACATTAATATCCGTCTATAGTTATACGTTTGTATTTTTATCTGTCTATAGTTATACGTTTATATTTATTTGTATATGTCTCTTGTTATACGTAATCATTAATATCTGTCTATAGTTATACGTATACATTAATATCTGTCTATAGTTATACGTATACATTAATATCTGTCTATAGTTATACGTATACATTAATATCTGTCTATAGTTATACGTATAAATTACTATCTGTAAATAGGTTATACATATACGTTAATATCTGTCTATAGTTATACGTATAAATTACTATCTGTAAATAGATTATACGTATACGTTAATATCTGTCTATAGTTGTACGTATACATTAATATCTGTCTATAGTTATACGTATACATTAATATCTGTCTATAGTTATACGTATACGTTAATATCTGTCTATAGTTGTACGTATACATTAATTTCTATCTATAGTTATACGTTTACATTAATATTTGTATATAGGTACATGTATACGTAAACATTAATATCTGTCTATAGTTAGACGTATACAATACTATCTGTCTATGGTTATACATATACATTAATATATATATCTATAGGTTATACGTCTACATTAATAGCTGGCTATAGTTATACGTATACAAAAAAATATATATCTATAGTTATACGTATACGTTAATATCTGTCTATAGGTATACGTATACATTAATATCTGTCTATAGTTGTACGTATACATTAATTTCTATCTATAGTTATACGTTTACATTAATATTTGTATATAGGTATACGTATACATTAATATCTGTCTATAGTTAGACGTATACATTACTATCTGTCTATGGTTATACATATACATTAATATATATATATCTATAGGTTATACGTCTACATTAATAGCTGGCTATAGTTATACGTATACAAAAAAATATATATCTATAGTTATACGTATACGTTAATATCTGTCTATAGGTATACGTATACATTAATATCTGTCTATAGTTGTACGTATACATTAATTTCTATCTATAGTTATACGTTTACATTAATATTTGTATATAGGTATACGTATACATTAATATCTGTCTATAGTTAGACGTATACATTACTATCTGTCTATGGTTATACATATACATTAATATCTGTCTATAGTTGTACGTATACATTAATATATATCTATAGTTATACGTTTACATTAATATATGTCTATAGGTATAGGTATACATTAATATCTATCTATAGTTATACGTATACATTAATATTTGTCTATAGGTATACGCATACATTAATATCTGTCTATAGTTAGACGTATACATTACTATCTGTCTATGGTTATACATATACATTAATATCTGTCTATAGTTGTACGTATACATTAATATATATATCTATAGTTATACGTTCACATTAATATCTGTCTATAGTTATACGTATACATTAATATCTGTCTACAGCTTTACATATACATGAGCATCTATCTATATGTATACGTATACATTAATATCTGTCTATAGTTGTACGTATACATTAATTTCTATCTATAGTTATACGTTTACATTAATATTTGTATATAGGTATACGTATACATTAATATCTGTCTATAGTTAGACGTATACATTACTATCTGTCTATGGTTATACATATACATTAATATATATATATATATATCTATAGGTTATACGTCTACATTAATAGCTGGCTATAGTTATACGTATACAAAAAAATATATATCTATAGTTATACGTATACGTTAATATCTGTCTATAGGTATACGTATACATTAATATCTGTCTATAGTTGTACGTATACATTAATTTCTATCTATAGTTATACGTTTACATTAATATTTGTATATAGGTATACGTATACATTAATATCTGTCTATAGTTAGACGTATACATTACTATCTGTCTATGGTTATACATATACATTAATATCTGTCTATAGTTGTACGTATACATTAATATATATCTATAGTTATACGTTTACATTAATATATGTCTATAGGTATAGGTATACATTAATATCTATCTATAGTTATACGTATACATTAATATTTGTCTATAGGTATACGCATACATTAATATCTGTCTATAGTTAGACGTATACATTACTATCTGTCTATGGTTATACATATACATTAATATCTGTCTATAGTTGTACGTATACATTAATATATATATCTATAGTTATACGTTCACATTAATATCTGTCTATAGTTATACGTATACATTAATATCTGTCTACAGCTTTACATATACATGAGCATCTATCTATATGTATACGTATACATTAATATCTGTCTACAGCTTTACATATACATGAGCATCTATCTATATTTATACGTATACATTATACACAGACATTATTTTCTGTCTATAGTTATATTATTTACATTCTTTTATGTCTATATGTATATCCCTTACATTTATTACCTGTCTATAGTTATACACATATATTACTTTCTGTCTATAGTTATACACAGACATTATGTTCTGTCTATAGTTATACAAAGACAATTATTACCTGTCTATAGTTACACACAG
Organism: Serripes groenlandicus; assembly: GCA_031761405.1. NCBI lineage: Eukaryota > Metazoa > Mollusca > Bivalvia > Cardiida > Cardiidae > Serripes > Serripes groenlandicus. The sequence continues at coordinate 47,115 of JASEVX010000244.1, forward strand.
ACATTATTATCTGTCTATAGTTATACACAGACATTATTACCTGTCTATAGTTTTACACAGACATTATTACCTGTCTTAAGTTATACACATACTTTACTTCCTGTCTATAGTTATACACAGACATTATTACCTGTCTATAGTTATACACAGACATTATTATCTGTCTATAGTTATACACACACACACACACACACACACACACACACACACACACACACACACACACACACACACACACACACAGACATTATTACCTGTCTATATTTATACAAAGACATTATTACCTGTCTATAGTTATACACGGAGAGTATTACCTGTCTATAGTTATACACAGACTTTACTTCCTGTATATAGTTATACACAGACATTATTACCTGTCTATAGTTATACACAGACATTATTACCTGTCTATTGTTATACACAGACATTATTACCTGTCTTAAGTTATACACAGACTTTACTTCCTGTCTATAGTTTTACACAGACATTATTACCTGTCTACAGTTATACACAGACATTATTACCTGCCTATAGTTTTACACAGACATTATTACCTGTCTTAAGTTATACACATACTTTACTTCCTGTCTATAGTTATACACAGACATTATTACCTGTCTATAGTTATACACAGACATTATTATCTGTCTATAGTTATACACACACACACACACACACACACACACACAGACATTATTACCTGTCTATATTTATACAAAGACATTATTACCTGTCTATAGTTATACACGGAGAGTATTACCTGTCTATAGTTATACACAGACATTATTACCTGTCTATAGTTATACACAGACATTATTACCTGTCTATATTTATACACAGACATTATTATCTGTCTATAATTATACACAGACATATTACCTGTCTATAGTTATACACAGACATTAGTATCTGTCTATAGATATATACATACATTATTATCAGTCTATAGTTATACACAGACATTATTATCTGTCTGTATTTATACACAAACATTATAACCTGTCTATAGTTATACACAGACATTATTATATGTCTATTGTTATACACAGACATTATTATCTGTATATAGATATACACAGACATTATTATCTGTCTATAGTTATACACAGACATTATTATCTGTCTATAGTTATACACAGACATTATTATCTGTCTATAGATATACACAGACATTATTATCTGTATATAGATATACACAGACATTATTATCTGTCTATAGTTATACACAGACATTATTTTCTGTCTATAGTTATACACAGACATTATTATCTGTCTAAAGTTATACACAAACATTATAACCTGTCTATAGTTATACACAGACATTATTATATGTCTATTGTTATACACAGACATTATTATCTGTCTATTGTTATACACAAACATTATAACCTGTCTATAGTTATATACAGACATTAGTATCTGTCTATAGATATACACAGACATTATTATCTGTCTATAGATATACACAGACATTATTATCAGTCTATAGTTATACACAGACATTATTATCTGTCTATAGTTATACACAGACATTATTATCTGTCTATAGTTATACACAGACATTATTATCTGTCTGTATTTATACACAAACATTATAACCTGTCTATAGTTATACACAGACATTATTATATGTCTATTGTTATACACAGACATTATTATCTGTATATAGATATACACAGACATTATTATCTGTCTATAGTTATACACAGACATTAGTATCTGTCTATAGTTATACATAGACATTATTATCTGTCTATAGATATACACAGACATTATTATCTGTATATAGATATACACAGACATTATTATCTGTCTATAGTTATACACAGACATTATTTTCTGTCTATAGTTATACACAGACATTAGTATCTGTCTAAAGTTATACACAAACATTATAACCTGTCTATAGTTATACACAGACATTATTATATGTCTATTGTTATACACAGACATTATTATCTGTCTATAGTTATACACAAACATTATAACCTGTCTATAGTTATACATAAACATTATAACCTGTCTATAGTTATACACAGACATTATTATATGTCTATTGTTATACACAGACATTATTACCTGCCTATAGTTATATATCATTTACATTATCATCTGTATTAGTCCACCTGTACTAGACACATGCTGAGGTAATCATCGGTATTTCTTAAATACATTAAGGTGTGTGGGAATAATCACATTTCAAAAAGTAGTCTGATGCGTACATTATTATAATGATCTACTCTAACTATTGACAATTCAATGTAAATCTTAAAATCAATACGTCTACTGTCAACTTTGAAAGATCTGAAAGGTGCTAGCATGCCATGCTACCGGAAAATGTGCGACTAACGTAGATTCAGATCAACTTGCTCATGATAGCATATTCGTTGAGATTCAGGATATTTATTCAACGTAATAAAGGCTTCCGGCCCAAAATTCACAATATACAATAAACTGTTTGTGATAGTTTTAAGTTGCATCGCTCTTAATCAAATTTACATTACACTATGCATACATGTGTTAATTAGTACTTAAGCTATTTAAAACTAACGTAGTATTTTACTAAAACTTTTACTGAGTTTAATGTCTGAATTGTTAATTTATTAAAATAAAGTGTAATCATGTATATCATCAAAATGTTGATCAATTAATCAAGCAAATAGTCAAGAAAGCAATCAAGAAACGTCTCACAAACAGGGTGCATTCTGATCAGATTGCTTGAGTGTTAGGCTTGTCTGAATATACACAACATTAACAATTCATTTACTCTCCCGAATGAAAAACGTAAAGAAATGTGATGCAAAGAGAATGGAAACTCTAGTCAAATAAGTAAACTCTGATTTTGACAGATAATTGAAACACTGTGGGAAAATGAAGAATCGCTCATTATGAACAGTTTCCCTTTTTTCCAAACAAGTTTGCAAAAGATATCTGCTTCAAGAGTCGTCGACATTAGGTAAAGTTTAACTTTTCCCCACATTCAGACGTACTGTAACGCACCTGCAGCAGGCGGTTTCTGAAAACATTGTGACAAAACGAGAAGTTTCTCCGTTCGTCACAATATTTTCATCCCTATCCAATAACCATATTTTACTTTATAAATATTTTCAAAGTCGTTGTCTGCAGATTTTTGTGAGTAACCTTCATGTACGCTATTATGAAATCAGCACTTAAAATTCTTATTCGTCAGAAGTTGCGCTTAATGTTTTAAAATTGACCAATCAGAAATGAGAGGCGTGATATTATTTGTAATGACAACATATTTAATTCGCATACCAAGTATAATCTGCGTTATTTGGCACCACCGTCGTGACAGACCTGCAGCGAATGTAAGAAACTGGAATCATGAAACTGTGTGGATTGATCCTTCTCTGTTTCTATGGATACATGATTGGTGTCCAAGATGTCAGGGCAAAGGTCACGTTAAAAAACAATGGCTATGAAGGAGTGATAGTGTTTATATCGGCAAAAGTGGAGAGGGACAATTTCCCACTTATAGAACATATCAAGGTAATTATCTATATACTAACATACATACATCTTATTAGCATCGGCATCTATAGTACATTACCTTTAGCCAGTTACAATTGAAATATGGCAAAGACAGAAAAGTAAATAAATATGAGTAACAAATAAATAAAAGAGAAAAATAATAAGCAAGGAATGGAAAAATCATTTAAAGGGCCCCGAATTAACAAACCATTTTAAATTAATTCTTAATTCTAAGTTTGAAGAATTTACAAAGTTTTTAACTGCGCAGGCTAATCCGGGCCGACTAATCCGGGCCGACTAATTCCGTCTCAGGGGAATATAGGTATTAGTCTGTGCAGACTGCGCATGCTGATCTACTGGTGACAGACTCATAATCCATGCAGTAGAAGCAGTGCCATACTCATAACACTTAATCACTATTAGAAATTTAACCCTTTTGCCTCAATGTTATCAAAAGTTTACGATTACAGGTGATTCTGAAGGTGGGAAAATGTTAATGTGTTGAGTTCTATTATTATGTGTTTATTTATTTATTTTCTTATACATCTTATTTCATCGTAAACATAAGCAGAGCTCTAGATAAGGAGCATTTTTCCATATTCTAAAATCCTTATTTGACATTCAAACCCTATGTTGTGGGTATGATTCTTTTGTGAGACAATTCTTTTGAGTACATTCAACATAGGATTTGGTTGAGTAATAAGATAAATATTGTGGGGAAAAGACCTGTTCACTCCCTCTTATTTAGTCCTCTGCATTAGTTTAATTTATTCGAGATTTATTTACTAATTATCAGTCAATATATTTTATTGATTTGTTTATCTATACGTCAATCATTGGGATTCGCTAGGTATCCCTTATTGTCGGGATTTTCCGTCTGTCTGTTCTATATTCTCCTACAGTTTTAAATGTGGAGAGCTAAAACTTCGGTTATAGATACTTCGAGATATTTAGAAAAAACGTATCCGTTACGATGTTTGATTTAGGCCTTTGTTTCCAAATGGTAGCCTTTCAAAGATAGCCGTTGCTATGCAGCTATTAAAAAAAACGCGTTTTAAGAACCCAAACTATTTTTCTTCTCCTACAGTTTTGAATGTGGAGAGCTGACACTTTAGTCATAGATACTTCGAGATATTTCAAAAAAAGTGTCAGTAACGTTTTTTTATTTAGGCTTTTGTTTCCAAATGGTAGCCTTTCAAAGATAGGGTCTTTTTACAGTCGTTTTTTATTTTAATCACCCCTAGCGCTGCAGTGGTATTATTCGACAGCAATATTATTGCACCATCTGATAGAGCTATGCAAGAGCTACAAAAAGTGTTTGTATGTGATTGACCTCCGACCTCGGGTTTCCGTGCTACAGCCGGAAGTTTGCAAAATATACCAAGGCGAAACGGTTGGGTGTAGACGGATAATAAAACATGGTTGATTGACCAGAGATTGTTTTTACAAGCTGCACACTTTTCACCAGTGTTCACCAAGTCACCAGAATAGTGACCCTATCACACTTGTTCTTCATATTAGATATATATATATATATATATATATATATATATATGCAAAGGCGAATCCCACGTCGCCTACCGGCTTGTTTACTTATTTATCACTTTATTCATTTATCTTTTTATTTATTTTTTTGCTTATTGTTTTCTAAAATTTTGATCAAATATCTACGCATGCGAGCGACCTAGCCATTTCTTCCGAACACATCTACATATCACTTAAACAAATATTTCATATTGTGCAGACGTAAATTGGGAGACAAAGGATCACTGTTTTAGACTGATGGATGGATTATTAATTTTAGAAAAAAAAGTCCAGATAAACTGTCTCAGAAGACATCATTCTTTAAACTAAGATTGTTCTTGACTGGAAATGAAACAATAACTTATTTATCAATGTGATTACATCAGAGCCGCGTGATGTGTATTTCTCCGCTTTAACACTATATAGCCTCAATGACTCTTTTATACTTGCAGACGCTTTCTGACGCCTCTGCATCAGACAACTTTTAAAAACATTGCGACAAAAGGAGAAATTGCTCTAAATTAACAATTTCCTCATTTGCCACACTATTTTAAACTATTTCCAATGATTAAAGTTGCACTCTTATAGAAATTTATAAAAAAAATAAGTAAAATAACAATTGTTTTCCCTTATAAACCTTTATGAGGACATGTTTGATTCTAATTAGACTGTAGTATTAGAAAGCTTTCATATCGGGGGGGGGGGGGGGGGGGGGGGGGGGGATAAAGTGTACACAAGTCAACTGTTATAAAAATAACTCAGTTCATTGAAGCACTAGATACACATACTTATTGTGTATACAATGTATATGCCTCATTGAACTGAGTGTGTTTTTATAACAGTTATGTACATTTTATCTCAACACGGTTTGTATATGACATCCAACCTTTAAATACATTCTGGAATGAAAATGTACATGAACGGCTCCGTTTTTAAAATCCTGAAATCTTGGAGAAAAATATAATTTGTGAGTGTGGGCTCTTGGGTAGCATGTTTGTGGTTAATCCCAAACCCATTCAGCTTCTTACTTTTAAAAAAATCGATTTGAACTTTCTTTACATGAGTTTTCTTCCCTCTGGATAGAAATGCCACTTTAAACATTCATTTATAGAGGTCTTCCATATTATCAACCAGATGTTCTCAACGTCATCCTGCTGAAACAGTTCTGTTTGTTGCAACTTCAAGTAATTCACCATCTTTCAGAAGCTCTCTCAAAAGTGAGGACTCTCAACAGAGTCCACTCTGTTATAATGTAACAAAACCCTTGTATCTAAATTGTGGAAGTATAATTGTTAATACTGAGTAGAAAACGTTGTGTAAAAAAGTTTTCAAACGCTATAAATGTTGAACTATACTTATGAATGTTTCTGTTGGAAACGTTGTAGTAAAGAAAACCATGTTGGGTTTCTGCAAAAAAAAATCCACGATGTCTTCAAACGTCGTCTGTATCAGGAAAAGCGTGCAATAATAATTATATTGTGATTAAATATTGAATGCTTTAATTATCCTGATTATTTGACACGCTATGCCGGGGCTTTGTACGGAGTTTTGCATAAGGGTTTTGGGGGGTGGGACATATTTGTTTACGGAGGTCATCGTAAAAACAACTAATTATAATTTATTTATTAGAGATGAGTCTAGAAACACCTGCATACTTCACTATATTCTCTTACTTTCCGATAGGTCGCAATGACTCCAGTAGCTGCTATATTGTCTGTCAGAACTTGTTGCAAAAAGACTTAACACAGACTGTACTATACACATTGTTATTTCATTGTGGTTTCATTTATATATATTTGATATTCCAGCAATTTATCCTTTTGCCACAATGTTTCAACTATATTCAAAAGCGATATTTTCCTTTATAGAGAATTTTTTCCTTAGTTTTGCCTACCCCGTTTTAAAAGTCGTCTACTGCAGGTTTTCTGAATTTGGTCAAGGGCAAACCGACTGTCAACGCTAGAAAATAAGTCTTTCCTTAAATCTGTTAGCAGATACAGTCCAACCTGTGTTTAAATACCACCCATGGGAAGAGAACAATATAGTCTTTGTTCACAGATGGTCCTTAATTGCAGGGTCATTTGATATGCAGATACAGTCAAACCTGTGTTTAAAGACCACCGATGGGAAGAGAACAATATGGTATTTGTTCACAGATGGTCTTTAATTGCAGGGTCATTTATGCAGAAAATGAGTTATTGGGAAATTAAAAGTATGGTTGATATAGAGACAGGGACTTGTCATACAAAGGTGTCTTAAGTACATGTTTGACTATATATGTTACAATGTGGACACTAACTATAAAGTTTGTCTTCTTGTAGGATGTCTTTACGAAAGCTTCGGTTCTCTTATTTCACGCCACAAAAAACCGGGCGTTTTTCCGGAACATTACAATCGTTGTGCCGAAATCTTGGTCTAAAATCAGCATAAACGGAACAGTCCCAACAGTTAACAAGTTCGAAGGATACATTCGTATTGATCGAGCGGCTGCGGGCTTCGGTCAAAGGCCCTACACGAGGGGTAACCTGAACTGCGGAAAATCAGCTTGGTATATGCATCTTACGCCAGCTTTCGTCAAAGGGAATAAAGTAGATAAATTTGGACCCCCAGGTACGTGTCATTTGATTGATTGATTTATTGATTTTTTTTCTATTTATTTATTTATATTTAACCTACTCCCACATACAACAAATCTGCAGCAGACGACTTTGAAAACATAGTGACAAAAACCTGAAATCTCCATCAAAGATAGAATAGTTAATTAAAGTTAAAAACATTGTGGCCAAAGGAGAAATTGCTCATCATTCAAAAGTCGTCTGCTAATATTATATCAAAATGCGTGGGAACTGGTTAAGTAATTCCTACATGCTGCAATTCTGCAGCAGACGACTTCGAAATAACCCAGGAAAATCTCCATAAAATGAAAGTATAATTATTGAAAAGAGATGAAAACATGGTGTCAAAAGCAGAAATCGCTAACTTTAGAAATGTTTTAAATGTCGTCTGTTGCAGAGATGTCATAACGCATAAAGTCCACCTACTAATAAATCTAATCGTTCGCTTCTATTGTATTAATCAATAACAAACGACCTAACCATTTAACTGCTGTAAGCGGCCCTAAACAACATTTGAGCGAAAACCAACTACGAGGCATTTACGGCCCGTGTAAAACCAGATCAGACCATGCATGATCCGTGCTTCCTGGTCTGGTACTGGTCTGTTCGCCATTTATTTACAGAAGGGTTCGAGAAACTTAAAATGGAAGGCAGATAAATTGGACCTCCAGGTACGTGTCATTTCGATTTATTTATTTATATCAGCCGTTCCACAAGAAAACCAACATTATGGGGTAATATAATACATGAATAATACAAACAATTGATCAATATCTTCGAGTCGTGCTCTAACATTAACTCTTTCAGCGCCGAATTGTTTAAAGTAGACTCTTCCATGTTCAAAATCGGCTTGATATGACTCGACGACACGGGATGACAACTCATCATTCGGAAGGATAAGAAACACATTAATAAAATCCAATTTGATCCGATACGGATCAACAGGAAGATCTCCATCCACCTGTGTTTTAACTTTGTTTTAGATGTATCTTGACAAATTTGCAGCATACGACTTTTGAAAACATCATGGCAAAAGAAGAAGTTACTCATAATGAGCCATTTCTTCTGTTGTCACAATGTTTTCAATTTCTTTCATTATTTATACTTAAACATATGAATATTTATTTTTAATATACTTACATAGATATTTTCAAAGTCGACTTCTACATATTTGTTGAATGTGAGAAAGGGTTGATAAACGCTTAGATTGACCTTCGTGTAACGCTGCTCATGTTTTTATTGCATACCTTAGAGAAGAGCATTGTTCATGAATGGGGTCATTTGAGGTGGGGACTGTTCGATGAATATCCATCCGTACGGTACAAATCCACGTATCCTCAGAGTATCAATTTCTACAATGGTGGAGGCAAATGGAATCCAGTAACGTAAGTCGCTTTATTTTACTTGTTTATTCTACATCGTGGTTCATTCATATCATGACAAATGTGGCACTTGTTCTACACTGTGATTCAGTCATATCATTGCACACTTGGCACTTGTACCACACCGTGGTTCAGTCATATCATGGCACTTGTTCTACACTGTGGTTCAGTCATATCATTGCAAACGTGGCACTTGTATCACACCGTAGTTCAGTCATATCAGGACAAACGTGGCACTTATTCTACACTGTGGTTCAGTCATATCATTGCAAACGTGGCACTTGTACCACACCGTGGTTCAGTCATATCATGACAAATGTGGCACTTGTTCTAAACCGTGGTTCAGTCATATTATGGCACTTGTTCTACACCGTTGTTCATTTATATCATAGCAAACGTGGCTCTTATTCCACACCGTGGCTTATTTATATCATAGCAAACGTTTCACTTGTTCCACACCGTTTTTCAGTCATATCATAGCAAACATTGCAATTGTTTTACACTTTGATGCATTCATATAATGGCAAAAGTGGCACTTGTTCCACACTGTGGTTCAATCATATCATGGTAAACGTGGCACTTGTTATACACTGTGGTTTATTCATATCATGGCAAACGTGGCACTTGTCTAATAATGTGGCTAATTCATATTATGGCAAACGTGGCATTTGTTCTACACTCGGGTTTATTCCTATCATCGCAAACGTGGTACTTGTTCCACACTGTTGTTCATTCATATCATGGCAAATGTGGCACTTGTTCTACACTGTGGTTCATTCATATCTAAGCAAACGTGGTACTTGTTCCACAGCGTGGTGCATTCATATCATGGCAAACGTGGCACTTATTTCAAACAGTGGTTCATTCATATCATAGCAAACGTGGCACTTGTTATACACTGTGGTTTAGTCATACTATGGCACTTACACCGTGGTTCATTCATATCATAGAAAACGTGGCACTTGTTCCTGACCGTGGTTCATTCATACACGTATCATGGCAAACATGGCACTTGTTCTACACCGTGGTTCATTCATATTATGGCATTTGTTTCACACCGTTGTTTAGTCATATCATGACAAACGTGGCACCTGTTTATACTGTGGTTCATTGATAGCATGGCAAACGTGGCACTTGTTCTACACTGTCGTTCATTCATATAATATCAAACGTGGCACTTGTTCTAACCTGTGGCTCATTCATATCATGGCAAACGTGGCACTTGTTCTACACTGTGCTTCATTCATAGCATAGAAAACGTGGCACTTGTTCTACATTGTGCTTCATTCATATCATAGAAAACGTGACACTTGTTCTACACTGTGCTTCATTCATATCATAGAACACGTGGCACTTGTTCTACACTGTGCTTCATTCATATAATAGAACACGTGGCACTTGTTCTACACTGTGCTTCATTCATATCATAGCAAACTTCGCACTTGTTCTACATCGTGGTTCATTGATATCATGGCAAACGTGGCACTTGTTCCACATTGTGGTTCAGTCATATCATGGCACTGGTTTTCGGTGAAAAGCCAGTACTTAGCTAAAAATTACGAAGTATGCATTGTACAAGGTCATTTCAATATTACTGCAGAGACCAGGGGTCGACCATGGGACGCTCGATCAGAGCTTGCTTGCTAATAACTCGATCACAGGGGTCCTGTAGTGTATTATTTTAAGTATTTCCTTGCAAATAAAGATCAACATTACTTGTAAACAACTTTTTCCGATAAACATATTCTACAGATGTACCAGACAAATCACCGGAAACGCCTACCTTGGAAACTGTAACGTCACAAGGCCATGCAATACAACTGCTCTGAAGATCAAAAAGTCGTGTAAGTTTTGTCCAGATCCGACGCAGACAGCCACGGCTTCTTTCATGGCGTCGCAATGGATTGATTCGGTAGGTCTCAATTATTCATAAAACCTTGATGTATTAATATCTATATAATAGAAAAGTAATTCAAAGAATGTAAGACAAACCAATCATATCACAGCTTTTAACTAGCACACGACCAAGTGCTCGATGTATTACATAATCCTTTCCCACATAAAGACGCTTTCTGACGCCTCTGTAGCAGACGACTTGACAAAAGAAGATATTACTCAAAACGAGCAATGTCTCCATTTGAATTGTTAAATCTTTTTCATTAATTATACCTTCATTTATGGGGATTTTTGTGTGTTTTTTTGCTAGATTTCTTTCAAAGTCGTCTGCTGCAGATTTGTTGTATCTGGGAATGGGTTAAACCTGAATACACCCGGTGTCTGCAAAACTTTAATTGATCGACACAACGCGAACTCAAATCGTGAATCAGAAGTTTAAGTTTAAGAGCCATCAAACTGAAATAAAGGTACATTATTGGTCTTGTAGTTCTACAATTCAACTTAAGATGCCAAATTCTTTAAATACTTTTCAAATTAAACAGAACCTAACATAACATTTATTATCTCAAACCAAAATTAAATTGCCAAATACTCACAACTACTTGCTTTTTCATAGACACTAAACGATTTACTACAATGGTATCTTTTTTTCTGTCATCCCTATCAGAAAGTTCATAATAATTACGCATACGCTAACTTTGGAATGTTCCCTTGACGTTATGTACTTCACAGCTAAATGCTTGTCTTTCAAATGAATTGTTCATTATTGGTTGGCCATGATCACTTAGGTCGCTCACTACCCTGTCAAAATCAGTGTCTCCGCCAACGGTTTCTTTAAACTCTTTTCAGAAATCCGTGGAACCCCTAGATCAATAAGAAGCACTTACGCTATCACCTATAACCTGTCTGTCACTCATGATCTATGACTTAACCCTTTTCCCACATGTAGACGCATTTTGAGGCAATAGCAGCAGACGACTTTGAAAACATTTTGGTCAAAGGTGAAATTGCTCACGATGAGCAATTTTTCCTTTGGCCACACTGTTTTCAACTTTATTTATCAATTAAACTATCTTTTATGGAGATTTGTTAGGTTTTGGCCACTATGTTTTCAAAGTCGTCTGCTCCAGATTTGTTGTATGTGGGAAAGGAAATGATTTTAATCTTCTGTTCCATCTGCCTGAAACTAAATTGTTCAATCATTGAAATTGACATGCTTTTGCCTTATTTTCCGGAATTTAGGTTCAATTTAGGAGATTCAAAACAATTTCATCTCGGAGGTAAATCAAATTCAGGTTATAAGAGAACAGTTATCCTCTGAATGTTATCAAATTCTTGTTGTGAATATACAGCTGTACTGCTTAACGCAGACGCCATCAGCCGAGTTCCCATCTGTCACTTGGTGTGTCGCCCCTTATCTCGAAACACCCTCTAGATGGCGGGTCAGAAAGTGTTGATCGGTCACTATCTCGTTTACGTCAACAAGTAAACATATCGTCGCCAAAATTTGGTTTTTGTAACATGTGTTGTAAATGGGTTCAATGAAAACGAAATGCTTCTTTATACAGGCAATTTGTATATATTATGTGTACCATACAACTGCTACATGTATACATAGGTATGCACACTGTCAGTGGATGATTATGTGTGACGGCGGATAGTAGAATGTATGACAGTATTTAAATATTACATTTGCATTTTTCTAGTAGGTAGCAGTTTTGACTGCAAATGCGTTTATAAATAGATATGCATACATGCATAAACTATTTAAGTATATCCTACAGGCGGAAGGAGGTTTTGTGTGAATCTTTGTCGAAACGAAAATCAAGAAAGACGAAAATGTTTATTGTTTCAACCCAATGACAAACATTTCCGATTAGTACAAAATAGCAGATACATGTACATATACAGTCATCTAAAAACATCACCGCAAATGTTTGCCAAAAAGCTCCAAACAGTGTATGTTTCCCAATTACAATTTAACTTAAAAGCTATTAATGTTGACATAATCCATTGAAATTATTTCAAGCAAATCAATATGTTTATTTACAGCACATAAAGAATCTATTAATGTATTCATTTTGTACTTTCATTATTGCGCGAAGGTGGTGCAATTTTGCGAAAAGGACGACGACACAACACCGGCGTCAGTGCGCCATGACAGTAAGGCTACCAACATGCAGAATAAGATGTGTAATGGGAGAAGTAGTTGGGAAGTGATGGAGCAGCATGAAGATTTTGTCAATGGTAAAATGGCGTTACATAGAATCTTTTAATTTGCTTTCTGTATCTGTGTGAGACAAAAACTGCAAAATGTGAAAGGCATATAATAAAATGTCAACATCAATATGTCCCGTGCCTTTGTGTGAAGAAAACTATCGTTATAGAATACATACATTGTGTACTCCTCCTTTCTAACACATGATTCATATTGCTTAAATATATGTTATTTATCATTGATAGTGCCCATCAATTTTAAATATTCCTAAATACCCATTACTCACATACTATAAGTATCAGATAATCTAATAAGATGAGTTTTGAAGTAATATATGTAGGTGAGTGACAGTATGAATTTGGGATAAGATATAAAGTTCAACAATTGTTATATTCACACTCTCCTAAACTGCTTTAAGTTAAAGGTTAATTTTCTTTATTTGGCATAAGCTATTTTTGAGCTCTACCAAAATCAGGAAACTTCAAAGTTATTTCGAATTATTATTTGATGTTCACGTATAAATTTTGCGTATGTAAATGAATGTATCTATCTATCATGTCTTTTTCATCACATGTGTAATGTGTCTCATACATTATGTGAGATAAATAACAAACTGTTTAACCCTTTCCCACATAAAACAAATCTGCAGCAGACGACTTTGAAAACATACCCGAAAATACTTGTAAACTCCCTTTAAATGAAAGTACAATAATTGAATAGAGTTGAATTAGAGCAATTCTTCTTTTGTCGCCATGTTTTCAAAGAGCCGTCTGCTACAGAGAGTGTCTGTATGAGGAAAAGGGTTAAAGATGCATATCTATGTACGTCTCAATGATAAATATAAGTATTTGTACCAATATCAAGAGATGTCAAAACCTCTTATGACAATGAATGCATCTTAAGTTGTTAAAGAAGAAGTTATAAGCAAAATAGTTTGGGAACAGTAGGAATCGCCCATCTCGAACAGTATCTTTTCGCCCACAATGTTTAAAAAGATTGTCTACATTCATTCAGTAAATGGTTAATTGGCAGTCTTTTTTTACCACAGGAAACAATCCGACAACATCCGTTACGGCGTTAGAGAATCCGACTTTTACCATTGTGAAGGAAGAAAGCAAAGCTCGAGTGTTTGTCTACGATGTGTCCGGCAGTATGAGGGTAAATAGGAATGTCAACGGTTAACCGGTTAACCGTATCTTATTCGATTAATCGATTAGTAATTCAAGTAACCGAGAATTCGGAAAAATAGATACAATATATACATAGTTGTATTTCACCTTTTGTTGGTTTTTTTAAATTGTTCACACGTTACTGACCAGAGATTAATTATTCACACGGCGATCGGGAATACTAAATCCTATAATTACTTTTGATCAACGTCAGGCGAAAGGACGTCTTTGTACGGCTGCAAACGGTGAGGTTTCAGGCATTCTTACAGTTAAGGCAAGAGTTTCATTGTCTGCCAAATGTAAGAAGAGCTATAGATGCAGTCTATGAAGAAAAAGCTGAACTAGAGATACTATGTTTCACGCCAATATCCGTTTACATGATATGAGAACGGACATGAAACAAAATCCAGTTTTGTCGGACGCGGCTTATATATGAGCTTTTACACGAGAAAAGCAACATTGTGGACTCTGCTTAAAGTATCGACCCGGATCAGCTTAAGCATGCCGCAATTCCCCTTTTGTGTTATGAGGTAAGGTTAACGTGTTTTGACGACGCAGACGCCAAGGGTTTCAAAGTAGGGCTTTTTTTTTTTTCTTTAAAAAAACCCAGACGAGCTACAAATGCTCATCTTAAGCAATTTTCCCTTTTCACAGAAGTAACAGATAAATATGTCATAAAGGAAACCGTTCAGATACATGTATTTTTGTTACTGGCGTACTTTAGTAAATTATTATGTCTGGCATGATCCAACAATTGCGATTAGATTCGTTAACTCCCCTGATATATCGCTATCGCAAATATTATGAATTATTAAATATACAATTGAATACGGTAAACCTTGAGCAGACCAATACAACTTGATTTCTGGAATCAGTACATGTACATGAAAAATGAAGCAAAGCACTTTTTGCTTGCTGCACTCCAGTGGGCGTCGTCATTATTGGTTTATTCCTGACCCGATAATGTGTAGTAAAAGGGGAGGTAACCCAAGGCTAGGGTTAGAAGTGAATCGTGGTAATCCTTCCGCAGAAGAGCGAGTCCAATTTTTTTATTTAGAAAACAATAGTATTTTAGAAACAGTTAAACAGTTGAAATATACTTAAACAAGACAGATGTAACACTTATTTAACGTTATAGAAAGATGTGATTTGTAAAAATACCGTGTCCTGAAAATCTTAAATTTCTAGCGATATGGTTAAATACTGAGGCATTTAATCCTTTTCCACATACCGCAAATGTGAAGCAGACGGAATTTAAAACATATTTTTTTAAAAATATGGATTTTCTACTGCATTTGTTTTTCGGAGAATGTTTAAAATGTTTATCATTAGATACTTTCTTTTAAAAGGGGACAAAGATCATAGAACAGAAAACGTCTTCTCATGTGGTAATCAACAATGTAGTCGAAACCGGTAGTTTTCTGGGTTTGGTCAAGTTTTCACATAACGCGACTATACTAGCACCACTGACAGAGGTTACTAATAGCAGTGTAAGAGAGCACTTGGAAAGTTTGGTACCAAACATCGCTGATGGTGGCACCGACATTCATAGTGGCCTGATTAAAGCAATACAGGTAATTATAACATTGCCGTACGTCCTTATTTAATGTAATCTCATTTAAAATTCACCACGGAGCCTCGTATTTGATCCAGGAAAATACATTCAGAGTCACGTGAGGTGACTTAACCCTCATACTACAATTATGTAGCAGACGACTTTGAACATATTTTGTCAAAAAATAGAAAATCTCTATAATTGAATGTCCTATGACTAAAAGTGGAAAATATTGTGACTATCTTTTCAACAAGCCGTTTGCTGCAGAAGCGTCATAAGGCGTATATATGAGGGCAAGGATTAAGTTCTTATTCCATCTGCGTACAGACAATACTCGGATGTATCAACTGACTTACCACTAGAATTGCAGCCTACTAGCTGTACGTCAAAGAACCTAATGATGCTAAATTGGAACGTCAATAAGACCATAAAGCGCAAGACGATTTGATTTGTTTTAAACTTGTCCGTTTTAGTTGCGTGTGATGTAATCACACACAATTATACTACCCGTTGTTAAACAAGAAAACCGAAGTACCTTCAAATTTCTAAAATAATCAAATACACAATGTAGTTCTTTCACGTGTAAATTAAATATACAGGTATACTACAGTTTAACTCTTTTGCATTTACAGACGCATTTTGACGCCTCTATAAAAATCGGCTTTGAAAACATTGTCATAATGAGCAATTTTTTATTAAATTATCATTCTTTCATTCCGAAAGAGTTTTCATATTTTTGCCAAGATGTTTTCAGTCGAAAATATCGCCAGGGGGCGGTGCTATTTTGTATTATATGGTTGTTGTGAAAAAGAAATCCTCACAAAACATTCCTCAATGTCATTTTTATTGGACAAAACAGTGGCCGCTATTGGGCGGGGTTGTTTTGCACTTTATGGCGATAGTGATTTAATATTTGCCTCGTGAAAGTGGAGCTATACTGGTCCTCTTAGGCATCTTGTTTGTTAGATTGAATTGAAATTGTGCAAGCTTTTTAAATAAATACTTTTGGGCTAAAACATGTGTTACTTCTTCAGACCAATATGTGTATATGGAAAACTTTTCTTTTCACTAACTATATATATCCATATGACCAGTCACTGTCTACAAACTTGATATGATTATATAAGTTTATAACACAGATGATTTCATTCGTTTTTGGAGACAGTTTATTAAAGGTCACACGCAGTATGTTTTCAGTGGGAGGAACATGCGGTTTTTTTATCTAAAGTAAATACGTTGTAGTTTATTGGTGTTAAAACAATGTACAGATGATATTTTCCACTAATATAGATATTTGCAAAGCTTGCGCAGAAGGTTGCCTGCAACTTGTAGATGATATGTATTGAACTTGTGTCATGTTGTGGGAAAACTACATGTGTTACAGCCATTTATATTAAAGCCGTGATGACATCTCACATTTCCCAAATTATTTTCACTAAAAACTTACCCTCACGAGTCTTTTATTTTCCGTTTCCGGTAGTAAAAAGGCGTTGTTCCAATAAAAAACAAATCTTTTGTCCAATCAAATAGCAGTATCATTACAGAACTCAACTTAACTGCCAAAATCTGTAACAGAAGAATTAGCTTTTTTTGTCTGGAAAAAAAGTACGTAATCGGAATTCTGTAAATGTTGACCGTGACATTTTCTTTGCAAAACATTTTAAAATTGAGTCTGCATCATTCCATACTTGTTTAAATGTCTGCTTTAAGTAACGGAAGGCTCTCCAAACTATCGTTGACTTGGGACACACACAACTTCAGTGACTTGGTTATCTTTTTCATCTAGGTGTCGTAAAATCAACAAATGTAAAAGACTGACACTGACTAATATGATATTGATACCAAATACCTTCTTACTACTGTATGTTAAGTTTTAAGTCTCTGCCATGTACAACTTTAATTTTATGTTTATATACATGCGATTAGTCAATAAAAGATATACGCATATGCAATAGAGAAACTCTCTTTTACTCATATGATATCGGATTGCCCTTTTGACAATCCACATGTCCTTGCCTGTTATTGTGCTGTTACCATGGGTTCGTAGATAAATGAAATGAGCCGTCCCGCGAGAAAACCAACAGTATGGCATCTGCGTAATGTATCGACCCTGACCAGCATGCGCAGTCCGCGCTGACTGATCCGGACCGACACATTTCGGCTCAGGGGGATAGCGGTACAGTGTAATGATTCCTGAAACAGAAAATCCACAGGAGGCGAAAAGTGTATATCTTGGTAAGCCTGCGCATACTTAGGCTGATCCGGGTCGATACTTTACGCAGAGTCCACAATGTTGGTTTTATCGCGGGACGGCTGAAATGTAACGTCACCGTGGTAAAACGGGCGTTCTAATTAAGGAAGGCGTACATTAACACAAATTGCTTTCAGATACATTATCATACAGATGCAGGTAGACAGTGTATCAGAAACGAGCCAATAAGTACATTCTTATACTTCATCGTCTATTCTAATATTTCATTATTTCTGTCTACTAGTATTTGTATTTTAGTAACAACTTTATGTTTGATAGCGCGCTCGGGAGCCTAGAACCACCAGACTAGTTTCTAGAGAGATCTCACTGTCCGTTTGTGTATTTGTAAGTTGTGCACCCTTGCATTGTGAAAACTATGGTGATGCAAACAAACGTGTTTTTGCTTCAGTGATTATAAATTTATTATGTATTTCCAACACAATTGTATCAGGTGATAGAAGATAGCAACCAACCGACACGCGGTACAGAAATCGTACTTCTTTCCGATGGACAGAGCCATCCTTATATACACCTTAATGCAACACTTGTGGACAAGGGTATCATTGTACATACCATTGCAATTTCAAACGCAGCCGACTCTTTGATGAAGCAACTTGCGGCCGATACAGGGGGTAAAAGTTTTACGTATCTAGAGACGAGCACAGTCTCATTCGCATCCGTGTTCGAACAGGCAACCACAACCAATACACAGAGTGAAACAACACCGCACAATGCAAGTATTAAAACCCTTTCCAAAACGCATGTACTCATTTTGAGGGACGTTATGCAAAAGGAGAAATTGTTCATGTGGACAATATCGCGTTTTGCCACAATATCTTCAACTTTATACAAGCTATCACTTTCATTTATAGAGAGTTTTCATAGTTATCCAAAATTGTTTCATAGTGTTTGCTGCAGACACTTTTTGTATGTGGAATATGAAACACGTCGAAGTTCGACCTGAAGATCTTTTGAAATTAATAGCAATTGCAATCAAATTGCATACATGTTAATTCTGTTTCATCTACAGTTTAATCACAGTAAATTTTGTTTGAGAACATTTGGAAATCCCATATTATACCGTGTTACTAAAAATAGCCTGTATAGTTTTATATAAAAATACGTTATATTTATAATGTATGCACCATATACAGGCTATTTATAGTAACATGGTATTGTAGTGTTTTTTTCTCAATTGCTCTTAAACGAAAACTCAGACCCAAGTGGTTTAACAAAGCTTCCAAAATGGTAGTCATGGCTGCCCTCCTTCTCGCTCAGGGTTTGAGTTTAGCATTACGACTTACTGGCTGATGTCAGGATAAATGGACCAGTAGTACTGGTAACTTACCCATGCACGCCGTAACATAACTGAACAATTGTTGTAAACGGCGTGAAACACAAAACAATCAATCAATTCTTGATGCTTGTACATGCGAATGTTTCTCCATCGAATGTACCAGCTATGCTATAGAGAAAACAACGAGAAAACACTGTGGACTCTGCGTAAAGTATCGACCGAATCAGCATAAGGATGCCGCGCAGGCTAACCAGGACATACACTTTTCGCCTCCTGTGGATTTTCCGTTTCAGGATCATTACTCTATACCTCTAACCCCCTGAGACGGAATGTGTCGGCCCGGATTAGTTTGTGCGGATTGCGCAGGCAGGGACCATAATGTTGGTTTTGTTTGTGGAACGGCTCAGATCTTTGCTGCTTGCAAAGTCCATAAGGTTGTCGTGTGAGGTGGTACATTTAGTCAATTGATTTACGACAACACCTTGATACGTTTTTATATATATAAAAAGGACTCCTTTGTAGCTGACGACTTTTTAGTTGGTATCAGAAATAACTTTCTCATGTAAGTTTGATTTCCTGGTAAAAACAAATCATCTGACATTTTTGTCTAGTTCTGGAACGCATTGTTTACAATTTTTATATAATTATTCCAGATACTTAGTAAAACCTCAGACACAACACTGACCAGTGTCTCACCGATAACCGGTGTATTCAACATCGACGATGGTCTGGGAAATGATACAACTATAACAGTGATATTACCGAATACCTACAGCATCACCGTTAGTGTCGTGGGTCTAGATAACATTACACACACCACACAAGAATCCTCTTCTGTTGTGATACTGAAGATAAATGGAACTGCAGTGGTATGTCTATGTGGAAATAGTATTATTTTGTACTACATTTAAATCAAGCGGTATTAACATGTAAAGTCATTGAAGGTCTATGCATTGAGCGTAGTAAATTGCGACAGGAATTAGTCTTCTGTCTATGTATCACTTTGCTTTGATGTTACTTTGTAGTTGCATTTTGACGCATCTGAGCAGAGGACTTTTGTCACAATGTGTCTATATCTATTGAATACTTATAGTCTCATATAAATATATTTCCAATAGTATTGCCAAGATGTTTTTACAGTTGTCTATTGTAGACTTTATATGAGCCGTCCCGCGAGACAACCAACATTGTGGACTCTGCGTAAAGTATCGACCCGGATCAGCCTAAGTATGTCCTGCAGGCACACCCGGACAGACAATTTTCGCCTCCTGTGGATTTCCTGTTTCGGGAATCATTCCTCTATACCTATATCCCCCTGAGACGGAATGTGTCGGCCCGGATTAGCCTGCGCAAGCTTATCTGGGTAGATACATTACGCAGAGACCATAATGTTTCTTTTCTCGTGGGACGGCTCTTATATTGCAGAGGGTAAACAAACAAATGTGACAATGTTTCAAAATTGCACGCACGGAAGAATAATATGCCTATCTATACGTTGATACTATTTTGCAGAATGGTGAGTACACATATACTATCAGTACAACGTCTGCGTCAGCCATATCAAGCGCAGAGGTTATTGTGTCATCTAGTTCAACTTCTGACGATGCTGACGTCATAGAAGTGACGTCATACGTCAATGGCACAACGGTGGATTTTAGCGGTCAAGATCAAACGATACTCATAGCGGTAGTAGTGAAGGGCGCAACACCAGTTCTGAATGCTACCGTAACAGCCGTTCTTGCAGCGGATGCTTCATTCACACCATTGTATTTTACACTGTCCGATGTAGGCACGGGTACGTCATTCTATGCGTTTAGCGTTACTCCAGGAAAACCAACTTTAACGTAGTTTGATACACCTGTAAACAGATATATTTGCCGGTGAATCCACGCTTTTAAACCCCTTTCCCACATACAGCAAATCTGCCGCAGACGACCTTTAGAAACATCTAGCCAAAAACACAGAAAATCTCCTTTAAAAAAAGTTGAAAACATTGTGGCGAAAGGAGAAATTGCTCGTCTTGAGCAATTATTACTTTTGTCACACTGTTTTCAAAAGGCCGTCTGCTGCAGACGCGTCAGAAAGCGTCTATATGAGGGAAAGGGTTAACAAAAGTTTCTTGGAGCCTTCTTTGACTCTTGCGAGCAGTGCAAACCAAGATCAGGTCTTCACTAGACGCAAATGTTGGTTTTCGTAGAGCGCCGTCCATCTACCCCTTTTCCACTAATAACAAATCTGCAGCAGACGAATTTGAAAACATCTACGCAGAAATATGGAACATCTCTCTAAATGAAAGTATTATAATTATAACATTCATTCATTCATTCATATTTATTGGCAATCAGCAATATTTATGCCTTTGTCCATTTACAAAACAATTATAGACATAATACATTAATACATAAAATAACATACAAATACAAACAATTCAACGTTAATATTCATTAAGAAACAGCAATATCATGAAGTGTTTTTTTTTTAAATTGTAACGAGCAAGTTCTCCATTGGCATCAATGTTTTCCAACGTTGTTTGCTGCAGAGGCGTCAGAAAGCGTCTGTTTGTGGGAAATAATTAAGGCAAATGTTTTAAGCTATTCAAAAATAGTTTTGATTGGCTATTTTACCATGATCTTTGTAACTGTTTGGCCGCGATAGCAAAGGTAATGTGAAAGGATAACAATCCAGAGGTCACGATAGCAAAGGTAAGGTGAAAGGATAACAATCCAGGGGTCGCGAGCTCGAATCCTTAGCTATTTTACCATGATTTTTGGAACTGTTTGGACGCGATAGCAAAGGTAAGGTGAAATGATAACAATCCAGGGGTCACGAGCTCGAATTCTGACTCGGTTATTAATTCCTTTCAATGATTGACAAATGAGCCGTTCCACGAAAAACCAATATAATGGATTCTGCGTAATGTATCGACCCGTATCAGCGCAGGATAATCCGGACCGACACATTCCGTCTAAGGGATTAGCCTGCCTGGCATGCTTGGGCTGATCCGGGTCGATGCTTTACGCAGAGTTTACAATGTTGGTTGTCTCGCGGGACGGTTGAAATGCCGTTTTGAAAAGCGTCATTCGTTTCCTGTGTAAGTAACCAGTACTTCTGGTATATCTATAATGTCACATCATCTGATCTTGTTTAACAAATATATCGAGGATGCAATGTAGTAATTTGAGTGCAGCTTCACATGGAGACTATGAATATCCCACTCTGTGTTGGTATTTTAAACATTGAGGGTTCCATCGTCTTCTTTGACTGTCATTAGTTCGAAATCTTGTTATTAATTTAATTTTAAAATTGAGAGTTCAGATATGGGTTCAATTTGTTTCACTTAATTTTCTTTTAGACTGCGATGTAGTACATATACCTGGTGTTTCACATTTTCTTATGACTTGTTGTCACTTTTCTCCTGGGCAATAGGAACATGTTAACTGAATCACGATCTGAATAACAAACCACAAACTGTTCGATACTAAACTGGCAATAACTTAAATGAGCCGTTCCTAGAGAAAACCAACATTATGGATTCTGAGTAATATATCGACCTAGATCAGTCTGCGCAGTCCGCGCAGGCTAATCTGGACCGACACGTTCCGTCTCAGGGGTATAGAGTAACGTTATCCACAGGAGGCGAAACTTTGAAGTGATTGTCCGGTTTAGCCTGCGCGGCATGCTGAAGGTGATCTGGTCGGTACTTTACACAGTCCTCAATGTTGGGTTTTCTCGTGAAACGCCTCATATATTGTGTGAGGTAAGTTGCCGTGTAGACAGAAGCCGTACATTCAACCAGCGTATTGCTGTATACCCAGTATCGACATGCCATTCGTAAATAACATCATGTGCTACAGAACTAAACCATTTCAGATGTAAGATCGAGATACCTTCCATTTGTATTACACTTTGGTGAACGATGATAAGGTATCTCATTATTAAACCGAACAGAACACATTTATATGAGCCGTTCCACGAGAAAACCAACATTGTTGACTCTGCGTAAAGTATTGATCTGGATCAGCCTAAGCATGCCGCCTTCTGTAGATTTTCTGTTTCAGGAATCATTACACTTTACCTCTATCCCCCTGAGACGGAATGTGTCGGCCCGGATTAGCCTGCGCGAATTGCGCAGGCTGATATGAGTCGAAACATTACGCAGATTCAATACTGTTGGTTTTCTCGTGGAACGGCTCATATACAGAAAGTGGAATGGTGGACATTAGCCCCTCTGGACATTATCCCCTTCGTTAAGAACTGCATAGGCGGACATTAGTCTCTTCATATGCGGAGATTATCCCCTTCTTTGGCGGACATTAGTCCCTTCACCGGATTGCTGAAAGCGGACATGATCCCCTTCGTAGACGGCCATTTTCCCTTTCAACATACATTAATTAGCCTCTTTGATATTTATAACGAACATCAATTTAATCTGCATCGGATTAACCCTTTCACACATAAAACATGACGATATTGACTACATCAAGGCATAAGTATGCAAAGTCCTTATTATGAGTATTGAGAAAAGGTGAAAATATTGTGACAAAATGAGAAATTGCTTGTTTTGATGACCGCCAGCATTGTATAGGTAAGTAGTGGCAAATTGCTAAACACACACATTGCAGATTAAATATTTGTAATGAAAATCTGAAAATTGTTCCATTTAATTTTAATTTATAAATGATCTAATTTGATCATTATTCGGTCATCATGGGTACACTGTTTAACACGCTTTAATATTGTGGCCAATTATATTAAGATCTTTGACAGTGCTTCTGTTATAATGAAGGGCCTAATGTCTGCTATATGAAGGGACTTTTGTCCGTCATGTTATAAATGATGAATGGGATAAAGTCCGCCTATGCATTTTTTAACAAAGGGAATTATGTCCGGCTATCTAGGGTTTGATCCCCAGTTAGGTTTCACCAAATAATCTAAACATGGAAGAAATGATTTCCCTCTATGATGCTAAGGGTTTCGGAAATAGCATTAGGACTGATTCATCAGTGTAAGGATAAAAAAGACCGGAAGTACTCGAAAAGTACACAGGAAACACCGTGATATAAACAATCTACTGTAGAAAACTGCATATTATACAATTTAAAAGAACGCCTTCAACAATTGTTCCTGGTCCATCTTTCCTGACACAAGCCAGTCAGTCGTACTTTTAACCCCGCAACCCTGAGCGCCAAGGAGGGCAGCCATAACTAACATTTTAAAATACTTTGGCATAACCCCGTCGGGGATCAAACCCACGACCTCCAGCAGTCGAGGGGAAGCTCTACCACTACACCACCGACTTAAATAAACAAATAAACAAACAAGTAATACAATTAATCTTATTTTACATTAACTACATTATCGTAGGAGCAGACAGTATATACGGTGACGGGCTGTACTCTGCATATATCCTGAAGACGTATCTTACAGTAAACAGTGCCTATACACTCAAGGTGTTCGTTGAAGGAGATGGCTATGCTTATACTATGAACGCTGATGCGGATGACGGAGCCGATTCCATACCAGGAAGTAAGAATTATACTGTGATTTATTTCTGTCTTAAAGTAAACAAAATACAACTGCATTTCATCATGCTCTTATAAATCAGCAAGCTGTTTCGGGGTATCAACAATGTTTGTGAAAATGTAACTGGGGTGTGTTATAGGTACAAATACCACTTCTCTACAGCCTTGCTGTAGACCCCTGCTTTAATAGCAACGTTGGTTGAGTGGTTGGCATTTTCACAAAGTAAAGAAAACTTACATCGCGGTTAGTGCCTGGACGGGTGACACGCGGTGGCTTAACTCATTGAAGGACCCGGTGCACGTTATAGAATGCAGCGATCTCATTTACATCAGCAAATCAACCAGTCTTGTGCATAATTACATTATTGGGTCAGCCAAACCGATAACGTCGGCGGACATGGGTAAGTATGCATAAGGTTGAAGATGACCAACGTTTCACATTCTGAAAGAAGTTTGCTTCGTTATTCAAGTTCCTTTATTTCATTTGGTTAACACTTTCTAACCTTGTAGACGTATTTTGATGCATATGCAGTATACTACAATAGTTTCAACGCTATTTACTAAAAACACTATCACTGAGAGAATTTACTTGTCTTTAACTAGGTGTTTTCACAGTTGTTGTAATTTGGTAAGGATTAAATAACTTACATATATTGTGGTATGATCGACATATTTGACCTTTTCCTTTATGACGTATATATCTATGAGCCGTTCAACGAGAAAACCAACAGTATTGACTCTGCGTAAAGTATCGACCTGGATCAGCTTTAGCATGCCGCTCAGGCTTATCCGGGCAGAAACTTTTAGCCTCCTGTGGATTTCTGTTTCAGGAATCATCACTATATACCTCTATCTTTTAACCTGCACGGACTGCGCTGATCTGGGTCGATATAGTGTCCATAATGTTGGTTGTCCCGTGGAACGGCTCATATATAATTTAAAACTAAGAAATATACTCGAACCAATGTAGTGCCTTATTTTCTTTTTAACTATATACAATAGTTTATTTGCGTAATTAGGCCTCCGGCCACAATACATACATATTATATTACATTCAATTTACAATGTAGTAATGTGCACAATCAAATTTCTTCAAAAAGCTTTGAAACATAAATGGCTATATTTTTGAATAACTAATGGATTTTCATTTTGAAGAAGACAATAAAAATTCTGTAAGCTTGGTAACGCATTAAACCACGTATTTAGATACAAATCTCTAATAATCTTAAACTTTTCACAAACAAAGAAGGCATGAAACTCATCCTCGATAACTAAGGCATCTTTTTTCATAAAGCAATATAAACAAATTCGATTTTCTATTTCAATATTAAAATGACGCCCAAGTTCAACGTTAAGTTTGTGGCGTGAGCATCTAAAACGCGACAGAGAACGTTTATAGTAGGGTTTAATGTCTAAATTTAAATATTTTTCAACATTTAATAATGTTTTCACATTTTTGTACAAATCACATCTTGAAGAAGTATTTATATCATTATGCCACATTTGAAAGGAACAGTCTTTTAATCTTTGTTTTACTTGTTTTATGAAATACCTTTCATTACCTATATCTTGCGAAAGCCACACAAAACCAAAGCCATACTTAAATAGAAATTCTCTAACTTTTGTAACCCAATTAATTCTACCAATATCATCATACTTCTTAAGCATTAAATAGCACTGTTTTGGATATCTGTTAGGATCCATATGAATCAGTCTTACCCAGTATTTGATAAATTTAATGTGGTAATTTATAGCTAGAGGAAATCTCCCACATTCACCCAATGCCATTGCGTCATTTACAGACGAATTGATACCAAGAAAGTTTTTACAGAATTTTGTCTGGATTTGTTCTACACATTTTTTTGTATCATAGCCCCAAATCTCTGACCCATATGTAAGTATTGGAATAACCATAGAATCGAAAATTTTAAAATATTCTTTATGACAAAATTTACCAAAAGGTTTTTCAAATCTCTTGATTTGATAAAGAGACTTACGGGCCTGTGCTGCAAGTTTTGTTGTTGCTGAATGCCAGGATAACTTTGGTGTAAATAGTAAACCCATACATTTATATGTTGAAGTTACTTTTATATGTTCACCCCTATAAACCCAACGTTCATACTTTCTTAATGGGCCTCCGTTTCTAAAAACAATTATTTCAGACTTTTTAAGGTTAACTACCATATCTGTTTCTATACAAAATTTATCTATGGTATTTAGTTGCTTTTGCAAATTGACGGCAGTGTCCGCACAATTCGCTACATCGTCTGCAAATAATAAACAAAATATATCAGGAATATCATTTGTTATGAAAATGCCCGTGTTACATGTTTGTTTAACATAAGTACACAATTCATTTATATAGATATTAAACATTATTGGAGAACTTGAGTCACCTTGTTTCAATCCCATGTTACATATAATAGGATGCGTCAATTTTGAGTCTATTTTTACATGCGCCTTTATATTTGAATACATCGATATAATAATCTTGAAGAATTTTCCAGTTATACCCTTTTTGTTTAGACATGTAAATAGTTTGTAATGGTTCAAGGAGTCAAAAGCTTTTTGGAAATCAACATAAAGTACATAAAATCTACCACCAGGCTTAGATATATACTTTTGAACCATGCTCTGAAGACAGAAGACATTATCAATCGCAGAATATCCGGCCCTAAATCCCGAGTGTGATTCGTCTATAATTTCGAACTGGTTCGACCAGGTCGTTAAACGGTCATTCACAATGAATGAAAATATTTTATACATACTATTAAGAAGAGAGATCCCTCTGTAGTTACCTGGATCATTTTTAGAACCAGATTTATGGATTGGTAATATATATATATATCCCTATCTATTTGGTATCAGCTGTTGACGAAAGCAGTAGTACAGAGACAACCACCGGCGTTTTCACGAGACAGTCCGTTCCAGGGGAATTAACTCTGACAAATTTCGTTTCGAATCCAGTAGATACTACCCCGCCATCTCAGATAACAGACTTCCGGGTTGAGGACATTATCAAATCGAATATCAACGGAGCCGAGAGTCTTATTTACACGTTAGAATGGACCGCTGTTGGAAGTGATATGGATATTGGTCAAGGTGATGTTATTGCAATTTTCAAATCGAGCCGCAATAGCCCAGTAGTTAACGCTTGGGCTAGCAATTAAATGGCCGTGAGCTTAAATTCCGGGGCAATCAGTCATTCTTTCCGATTATTGACAAAGTTCATTGTGACTAGCGGGCTATTTATAGTCCATTTTTGAAAGCAGCCAGTATATATATAGTCTTGTTTCTACATACATTATGTTCTGTTATTTAATGTTATTTAATGTGGCCCATGTGCGCAGGGGGACACACAATAAGAATTGCAGCCACAGTGTGACCCTTTCTTGAACCGTAAGCCCCGGCTTGGTGGGTCTGAACTATTGGAGTCAGTGCAACTCTCGAGCATCAGCAGGTGGGGTGATATTGGTTTCGTACCTTAGATAGTTGTTATAATGATGTAAACCAGTATCATCATTTCCGTCAGCCGCGATATGACCTTAGCTGTTGAAGGTGGCGTTACACCGAAACAACAATATTGTTCACATTATTATGTGTGTCCCGAGTGTAAATAAACTTGTAAATGTGTAAACATAAAAGTACCGCATATACCGATCTTTCGAGGGCAGCGGACCGAGTGATTTTTCAAGTTATGATGTACACAATAAGAGTTAAAATGTGCATATGTCCGTTGGAAAAAGTACACGTCTTCTCTTGTGAACAGTTGTGAAGAACTAGATAACCATGTGCATCCACACAGTCTAATCAAGATATACACCATTCACGTTACTTATATAATATTATCAGATGATTCGGTCAACTTCTTTTTCATTTTTGATTTTCATAAGACAGATCAGATGGTCAGGGGGATTTAAACATACACTGTTAAGAAAGGCGAATTTATACTTTTGTATACGGACGGGCTCAAATGATCCATGTTATTAAGGGACCTTTTCAAGTCAACAACTTTAACAGTGTGCAATTTGGAAATAATCGCTTTTAATTCCCAAATCTTCGAAGTCGGGTTTCGAATGACGTGGGTATTAATATTGGCATTTGTGAAGGGGTTTGAATTAGTGGTGTCAAAATATAACAACACACACTTCCAGAGTGGTTGACATTTTCTTAAAGTTAAGCAACGCTCATCGCGGTTAGTGCCTGGATGGGTGAGCCGCGATGGCTTAACTCTGATACTCGTTACACTGATTACAGGTGATACACGAGCTGACTCACGAGCTGACTCACATGAATCTGTATTGTTTAAAACAACCTCAATTTGCCATTGACGCTGAAAGAGTATAATGTTAGAACTATAAACTTTGGATTTTATTTCAGCCCAAGAATACGACATGAGACTTAATTCCGATATCCAACTCCTGCGAAGTAGTTTTCTAACATCTGCACCAGTTCCTGCAACTTTTCCCTCACCGCAGTCATCTGGCTTAACGGAATCCATCAACGTGAGCTTCACCCTAGACCATTGTGTTGGGATCTGCTACTTGGCCGTCGTTGCAACAGATGATAATAATCTAGTAGGAGACATATCAAACATCATAAATATTGACATTGATTTCTCTTACATTGTTGAAGGCCTTGATGTAGTTGAAGATAGTACAACACAATCCATTCTTTTGCTGCTTTTGTTAGTCGTCTTAGGATGCGTCCTGGCTCTGGCCATCCTGGCAATGGTGGTCTATAAAGTCTTCATAAGGAAGAGCAAGATACCCCAGAAAGTGGATCCAGTTTTCATAATGGAACAGGCAGACGAAAATGAAAAAGTACGTTTTCATTACTACGACAATGCACACCCTGATGCAGTTGTCCCATTTGATAACACCGATTTCAATGCTAAACCAAGCTTTCACGATACACAGTTCGCAGAGGGATCAAGTTATCCGGACGCTAGGCCGTTTGATGACAGGACATCGGGTACAGAAACAAGCGATCAGAGCGCTTATGATGACGAACTGAACGCTCCCGAAGAAGATGTTCAGTCTGGAACGCTTAACGAACAAGAGACTAATAAAGCGGAACACGACAGGTCTGTTTATGTGGACCCGATTTTCGCCATAGACAAATCTGATGTGAACGCAAGATAGGATCGAGTACAGTGATTATATTTACTGTTATTGGCACTTTGCATGTATCTGTGGCAAAACTAATATGCGCCCTAAATGCTTCTCACACTGTTTTACCGTTTATACGATGTGCTATTTACACAAATAAATAACTAGTTGTCCATCTTTCTAAAGATAAACACGCAATTCACACGCAGCTTTTGCAATTTTCTTCCGTATTCTGCCCTTTCACATTTGCATAATAGCAACTCATTGGTCACGCACACTACTATTAACTTGGACGGTCTACTTTTAGATAGGTGGTTAATTAGTTATTAATGATAATAATCGTGATATTTATGTGAGTAACATTTTATTTATCATGTAAGCTACTAATGAGAAATATATTTTTAGATATCTGTTGAGTGGTTAACTAGTTATGTAACCGCTTAACTGATATCTACAAAACATAATTCCAATAAAGTAAGTCAATTGTGGGCACTTGCAGATAATATTTCATCATCACAAAATTATCTTATTAACCTATTATGTGACATCATTTTCACGTTAAATATGTAGGAATCTCTTGGCAGAAGTGGCCAGTTACGTATATTTTTTAAGTTTACATAGTTTTCTGTTTACTTGAGAAACAACTCGTTAATAAGATAAGTATCATGATGATTAAGTGAATAACACGTGTTTAGCTCGTCTGTTTCAGACAGATGAGCTTATGTCATAGCTTTCTCGGCGCCAGTCGTCCTGCGTCCTATATTTGGTTAAGTCCATTTTTCCTCACTAACCATTCAAGGTAGAGCTTTAAAACTTAAAATAGTTGTCTGACATTGTAGAAGCAACCACAGGGACAAGTGCCATAACTCAAGATTGCATTGTGTCAAACTTATGCACCTTTTTGAGTCAGAATTTCGGATAAGTTTTTTGTTAAAGTCCGACATCATAGTAGCAACAATAGGGGCAAGATCCAGAACGTTTTTAATGCATTTTGTCAAAGTTATGTCCCTTTTTAAGTCAGCATTTTGGTTAAGGTTTTTGTAAATCCACTTTTTATGCGTATATTGTCATGCCCAGCTTTCAGGAGGTGTAAATTTGTTGTGCTGCCCTCTGTTTTTTCAAAATGGACAATGTTTCTTGATTGTCCAGGGATCAGTTAAATACGTTTCACAACAAGCTAAACAGTATGCACATTATACAAAGTAAACGTACACAATGTAAAGTTTTAATCCATAGTTGTACACATAATTTAGAAATTAAAGTTAGACATAAGTATCTTAAATGCTTCTTTTAAATATATGGAAAACGAGTAGCTTGAAAGCGGGTAGCTCAAAAACCTTTTGAGAAAATCCCTGCAATGAAAAATACGGAAATAATGCTGTCGTGCATCGTCAACATTTCCCCCTTGTTAACTCTCTACAGGCTACATTTTGAACATTCATCTCCATCAAATCTTTGACAAGTTCGAAACTGGGCCATTTGAGGTAAAAAACTAAGTCACTAGGTCAAATTGAAGGAAAATATTGTTAACACTCTAGAGGCCACATTTTCAACTTGAGCATGTTGAAACTTTATCAGAATGTTTGTCTTGATGGCGTAAGTCAAGTTCGGACATGAGTCATGTCGGGTCAAAAAGTAAGTCACTAGGTCAAATTGAAGGAAAAGCTTGTTAACACTCTAAAGGCCGCAACTTTCTTAATTACTGACCTACATCTCTAAATTACCCAAGACTGGGGCTTTAGATCGCGTCCGCACTCTGTCTCATCTTATCCTTTTTCACATTGTTTACATTAATATTTTATATTCATCAAAGGGATACTATCTACATACCCTTAAATATTTATTTTTAAATACTTTACATAAATATCTATTTAATGAAATTTGACAGAGCGGACAAAAAGCCCAAAGCATCAAACCATTGAAAACAAATTTACGCTCAGATGTAGGTTTTCTTCCAAGTCTTCTCAAATTTTTTTACCTTGAAATTGCACTGTTTTCTGCCCTGGCCGGTACTACATGGGATATAATATCAATAAAATGGGCTCCTGAGTCATAAGTCGGCAATGGCACACGCTTTTTCCGTGTGCTGTTGCAATGGTCTCGCGGACTGAGCTGTCTGGTGGATGGAGTTTGCTACATGGGGGTACCCGTCTGCGCGTGTGCGGCACCCTTCATTTGCGTGACGGGGGGATGGCGATGTCTGGGTCATTTACGAAAGATGTCCTCCCCGTCAGCTTTTGTTGGGGGTGCGCGCGCGGTCGGGGGCTCGCATGGGCAAGTGTACAGGGAGCATGGCTGCGAAATCCATCAGGCGGCTGGTTGGTGGGACTAGATATGACAAAGGAGCCCACTCATAAATAAGCACCAGTGTTGCAATCAAGTCAAAAAAAATTAAATTATGTAAATATTTTATTCTACAGGGCTGGCACAGTGTGGGATTTATGTACATAGCACTTGTTTTAATGGGTCCTCAAGGGTCGTTTTTGCTGGATGGTGCGCGAAGTATTTTTTAAGCCATATGTTTTAACCACACTGTGCCACTACACTGTAACATTTGTTTTATGTTATTTTTCATATATATCAGTCTTAGTTCTTCATTTTGTATTGATTATTTATAAAACAAGTTCGCCCTTTGCCCACAACGGGGCCGGTGATTGGCTGCGCGCTAGATCTGGTCGACTCGTCCTTCAACATAGAATTATGAGTGAAGGTCGAGCTCGGCCGGAAAAGCGGATTGAAATTCGGCCAATCGGGGACGCCGTTGTGGAGGAGGGTTTGGGAGTGCTTTTTTGGCACATCTTTTTGTTTTTCTACATATATTTTGTTTTACATTTTTTCATCTTAATACTTTACTTCTAAATAATATTAAAAAAAGAAAAGATTTTTCTCTTTAAATTTTTTTATCCTTATGTGTAATTTTAAAAAATATATATATATTCGCCCTTTGCCCATCTACATCGGCTAAAGGGTAAAACAGTTACCTGCACAACGGGGCCTGTGATTGGCTGGACGCTAAATCTGGTCAAGTCGTCTGTCACCATAGATTTGTGTGTGAAAGTCGAGCTTGACCAGAAAAGCGGATTGAAATTCGGCCAATCAGGGGCGCCGTTGTGGAGGTCTGTTAGGTAGTGCCTTTTTTTGCACTTTTTCTTTTACATCAATTGTTTAAAACAAAAAAAATATCTTATAAACACACACACCTATATACCCACATACAATAATGAACCTATAAACAGAAAGCGGGATATGCAACAATGAAATATAAGCAGTCAGTATCAAAAGTCATATATATTATAATAAAAACATTGAAAAAAAAAACATATATAGTGTACCCCCATTAATAAAAAAAAATTGGAGAGAGAATAATAGCTGCTCGCCAAATGGCTTTATGCCGATAGGCGAGGGTAAACAACCACATAAGAAGAAGATTAACACTCTAAAGGCCGCAATTTTTGCTTCAGCAGTTTAATTTTGTCAGAATGTTTGTATTAATGATTTCTAGGTCAAGTTCAAATATGGGTCATATTAGGTCAGAAACTAGGTCACTAGGCCAAATTGAAGGAACATCTTGTTAATACTGCTCTAGAGGCCTTATTTTCAACTTGAGCATGTTGAAACTTTATCAACAATTTTGTCTTGATGATATCCAGGTCAAGTTGAAGGAAAATCTTGTTAACTCTGTAGAAGCATCTTTTTTGGCTACAGCAGCTTGAAATTTGGTCAGAATTTTACCTAAATGATATCTAGGTCAAGTTTGAATATGGGTCATGCCGGGTTAAAAACTTGGTCACTAGGCCAAATTGAAGGAAAATCTTGTTAACACTCTGGATACTGCATTTTTAGCTTGAGCATATTGAAACTTTATCAGAATGTTTTTCTTGATGATATCTAGGTCGAGTTCTAACATGGGTCATGTTGGGTCAAAAAGTAGGTCACTAGGTCAAATTGAAGGAAAATCTTGTTAACACTCTAGAGCCAACATCCCCCGCATTTTGGTACTTTCAGTACTTTGATTCTTATTAACCATTGAGGGTAGATATTTGAAACTTAAAATTATTGTCTTATATCATAGTAGCAACAACAGGTGATCATGCAAAGGGTTCACCTATGATGCGAAAAGGGATTTTCAGTAGTATTTTTTAATAGTAATTGTTCATTGTTTTCATCTTGTAAAGTTCTCCTTTATTGCTATAGTAGGCGAAATCCGAAGACACTCATCGTTTTGAGACTGGAATCTAAACTAATGTATTTACAATATCGGCATTGAATTACTTCACATCTGTCTTTCTATATCAGCTCTCCGTTTCTGAACACCATCTCGGGTTCAGAGAGATGTCTTGGTATTTGCAGATCGTATATTATGTCAAAGAAACTGGATGATCTCTGGATTTTTTTTTTAATTGAATGGACTGTAGCCAGCTTATACCCATGTTGTACTTTTCTAACCGCCAAATAGTTCTTGTCTAAAATTCAAATTGCGGTAACTTGTTTGCATATCAGCCGGAAAATGGATCTGATTCAACATCACTTACTCGAATGAAATTTTATGTTAAAATATATTAATTACATGATTGAAAAATAAAATGTTTTTCTACGCTGTCAACATGACTTGACCACGCGACATGCATAGCCAAGTTAAAGCAGTATGTGCAAACTTTCTTCATGTGTCATTCACACACGGAACAAATTTAAGCAGTATGTGCATACTTTCCGCAGGTGTTATTATGATTGCGATTTCAAAATTGAATTTGAATTGATGACTTAAAATTTGAAAGGGGAGAGTGCGGTGTATATTGTCTTAACTAATTAACTTATTAATGAAAGTGTATCTATGGTGGCATACTTCTGCCACCACATAACCACTTAATTATCACATTATATAACTAGTTAGTCACTGAATTATCATGATTAATATCTGATTAACGCGTTAATTTTTATGTTAACAGATACTTATGTCAACATGATAAAGTCTATGTTACTGTCCACTACTGCCAACAGATACCTACATAATGCCATTTTAGATATATATTATGTGGTTAACGTGTTATGTAACTAGTTTCTTATCACGATACTTATCTGACTAACTAGTTACATAACTAGTTAACCATATAATTATCACGATACTTATCTCACTAACTAGTTAACTACATAATTATCACGATATTTATCTGATTAACTAGTTTCATACACGTTTATCACTTAACAGATATCTAAAAAATAGTTTTCTCATTAAGTAGGTAACTAGTAACTTAACTAGTTAACCACATACTTATCACGATACTTATCTTACTAACTAGTTGCATAACTAGTTAACCACATACTTATCACGATACTTATCTGACTAACTAGTTACATAACTAGTTAACCACAAACATATTACGATCATTATCTGACTAACTAGTTACATAACTAGTTAACCACATACTTATCACGATACTTATCTGACTAACTAGTTACATAACTAGTTAACCACATACTTATCACGATACTTATCTGACTAACTAGTTACATAACTAGTTAACCACAAAAATATTACGATAATTATCTGAATAACTAGTTACATAACTAGTTAACCACATAATTATAACGATACTTATCTAACTAACTAGTTAACTACATAAGTATCACGATACTTATCTGACTAACTAGTTACATAACACGTTAACCACTTAATAGATATCAAAAATGGCATTATGTAGGTATCTGTTGGCAGTATTGGGCAGTAACATATACTTTTTTGTGTTGACATAAGTATCTGTTAACATAAAAATTTAACGCTTTAATCAGATATTTATCATGATAATTAAATGACTAACTAGTAATATAACGTGATAATTAAGTGGTTATGTGGTGGAAGAAGTATGCCACCATATGTATCCACTCAAAGCCACACCTCTTAGTTAGTGTATCATATTTCTATATAACCCATGTATTTCATGTTAATCTTTGTAGTATTAAATATTCTGCTAAGCTATATGGTTGCTGCTGTTTTTAATATTTTACTCAATCACAACAAATTGGCGACGAGGTTGGATTTTGCACCGCTATAAATGATAACAAGAAGAATTTTGATGCACAGCATCAAAGACGCCGCGCATGATTTTGAAGCATGACTTAAAGGAAGCAGATGCAGTTCAGTACATTTAAATAACCTGTGCAAGCAGACAGGATGTAAACATTTCGAACAAATAGGCCGAATGTCCCTTTATTTTAAACAAGAAGGCCAAGATATGCCTATATTGCTCACCTGGCTACCATAGCCTATATAAAAAGGTTACCAAGAGCAGAAAGGGTCAATATTGATGTAGGGATTAAACGTTTTATATGCTAAGATCTATGTGATATTCAGCATGTGAAGTTTAGTCGTGAAATGACAAATTTAGTCCTGAAACCATTTGGTTTACGGTTTTCTTAACATTCACTGCAACTATAATATGTCATACAAGCTGAAGTTTTAAATCCTCTAACTAGATCCATCAGATAAAAAACCGATAGCCCCGCCCCCTGATGGCCATGTTTTTTGACCAATCAACATGGCTTGAAGGAATCTGATAGAGGGTCACCCTAGGAACATTTCTACAAAATTATTTGAAAATCAGCCCGACACTTTCGGAGAAGAAGATTTGTTAAGTTCTCACTATAGCCATATAAGGCAAAATAGCCCCACACCCTGGCGGCCATAGTTTTCGACCAATCAATATGGCTTGAAGGAATCTGATAGAAGGTATCCCAAGGAACATTTCAACAAATGTATTTGAACATCGGCCAAACACTTTCGGAGGAGAAGATTTTTTAAGTTTTCACTATAGCCATATAAGGCAAAATAGCCCCGCCGCCTGGCGGCCATATTTTTTTTAACAATCAACTTGGCTT
Organism: Serripes groenlandicus; assembly: GCA_031761405.1. Lineage (NCBI taxonomy): Eukaryota > Metazoa > Mollusca > Bivalvia > Cardiida > Cardiidae > Serripes > Serripes groenlandicus. The sequence continues at coordinate 84,020 of JASEVX010000244.1, forward strand.
GAAGGAATCTGATAAAGAGTCATCCAAGGAACATTTCTACAAAATTATTTGAAAATCAACCTTACACTTTCAGAGGAGAAGTCTTTTTTAAGTTTTCACTATAGCCATATAAGGCAAAATAGGCCCGGAACATTCATTATTATTCTTTTATAGCACAGCGTTAATACTGTTTTGTTTATAAAATGAATTATGTTAATTTAAACAGTATTATATAAATTATTTCAAACAAGGTAAAACAAACATGCCACCATTGTTTTATTTCATTTTAGTAACTTTAAAATGTAAATAAAGATTGTTTATTTTTAGCTTTGATATTATTATTGGAATTTAAATATAGTTTTCATTGTTATGCAGCGTTCTTTTGATTTTGATATACATGTAGTATGCATTGTGATTAATGAATCTTTGAATTAATTTGTAAACTATGCAAAGACCTCTGTGAAATACTGTCAGTGAAATAAAAGATTTTGCGATATACCCCCATTCTGTGTATACAATATTGTGCATTGAACTCAAATAGTATTCAATAAACGGACATAACAAGCTCTTCTTGTGAAGTGTATGTGTAAACAAGATTGATCGGTAAGTCCTTGTCCTAATCAAAGACCTAATAACACATGTGTTATTAGGTCTTTGTCCTAATGTATTGCGTGATCTACAGTTAGCCCCTTGCAAAAAGCACTTTGAGTGCTTTGATATACTTAGGAGGCGAGGGTCAGACACCCGCAGGCGGTGCTCTTGTGTATCGTTATAATAAAGTGGTTATGTGGTGGCAGAAGGATGCAACCATATATATCGACTCAAAGTATATGTTTAATGGTGCAAATTAAACATTTATATAAACATTTCTATAATTTGTAAAATATGTTTGCCATTTATAAATTCCCTGTTATTTCAAACTTTTGAGTCGGAAAAATTACTTATGTTGGGTTGAAGAACACATGTATGGATGTGTACGGACGATAGTGTTCAACAGTTATGCCATAAAAACCGACCGACCACTTCTTTTCTGTGGTAAGGTTTAACTTAGATAAGTCAGTCGATGATGTGTTGGAATGCTTTCTTTGTAAACAGGAGTGGAATAGAACGTCCCAGTATTTCTGTAATTTGCAAATTGAGATTTGCTCGAATTTGTAATTTGCAAGTAACATTTACTGAGGTCTTTAATTTGCAAGCGGTATTTGTACCTTATAAAAATAATGTTTTATAAATTTAGTATCCGAATCAGTAAACATCAGGAATTTGTCTATATCAGTTCTTTCATCATTTCTCTGGTTCCATCCTTGTTTCGTAGGGTCGTGAGTCATAGTCCTTGGAGTACCACCATCCGTCTAGGTCTCCCCGTCCGAGCGTTGTCCATGTATCATGTTTGGCGCTATTAATAATGAACAACGTACCAACTTCCCCCAACACAGATTGTTGACCAAGGAGCCTTTGATTAACAGAATTCTTATTTATATCAAACTTCGAAAAAACCCACCATACTTGACTTTAAACATATTTTATTGCCCACAAAATATACATACAGAATAAACTTTAGATTTACAAATATACATGTTATAGACAAACGGGTCTGGCCACAAGTTTTCACAACTTAAATACGGCCATCCTCTGTAATAATTACAACCATTTTTTGTTATTTTGTCTCTAAATACGACTTTAATTTTTATAAATAGTTTATATCTTTTTTTTTGGAAGACACATATTGTCCGGTTATGCAACATTTTCGGGGTAAAGTTTCACATGAGCATAACCATATCTAAAGCAGGATAAAGTTGGTCACGCCCAACACAAAACCACCGAAGTGTTAGAAAATTCGTAAATAAGTTTTGAATTCTAACATTTATAAATATATGTATGAGGTTGGAAAATTATAAAAGAAAATGAGAGATTCCTGATAAACTAGAAAAATAACCCCAGTTCAAAATAGACGAAATGCCACAGTTCCGGGGAAAATATATGAGTAAGATAGTTTGGGGTAAGACCGTTTATAATTGTGTAAGTTAAGATGATCTTTTGGTGTTTCGTCCTGTCGGATAGTATTAACCACCCTATTTCCTAATATAATTTAGTTAGTATCGTTTACCTTGTTAAACCTGTAACTAATCTGGCAGCTTCTGTTCATATCTTATCCAGTGGTTCTTTTTCCGTAAAGGTGGAATTGTCCCAAACTACAGAAGCATGTACCAAAATTGGACGCATAAAAGACATAATTATTACCGACCAATACAAAAGAATAGATGACCAGCTTTGATTCATAAGTCTAATACCTCTTCCGAATGTTTTCCGTTAGGTTACAATACACCAAATAAAATCCTTCTTTGTTTCCATGTAAATCGACCAGCTACAGTCCTAAATTGTCACACTTTCTTAACGTTTCTCATGTAGAACACCACCATATCTCATTGAAAAGAGTAACCTCTATGCGAGCTTTAAACAATCCAAAGAAAAAGGGGGGTCATGCATTATGCAAGAAAGAATTCACCAAGCTAAAACGGTTACCGTCCAAATCGGGCCCGGACAAAACCGGTATTTAGCTATCACTACGTTCACTCTCAAACAAGGTCAAACTACTAAAAGTGATCAAATCATTCACTTCCAGTGCATCCTATACACATTTACAATGAATTTAAACTCAATGTCATATATTCAATGTAATCTGCTAATGGTATACACTCATTTCTATGCAAACACAGGTTTTGTTGGTACTATTTGTCTGTAGATCAGCATGACCGCGGTTGTATTTGGTAATTGACCTGGAAATCGGAAGTACGAGCGTTTTTCTCCTTTAGATTTGGATTTGTCACTGCTTTAACAATACAAACAAAGTTTCCACCAAGGTTTTTCTTTCGAAATGACCGCGGCGACTTTATAATTGACGTTCGTTGATGTGTGCTGACATATTCACGTTTCGTCGCCATTATTGAAGTAAGCTTTAGTGAACCGCAACTACTCCAACGAGGGATGAGTTATGGGATACCGCAAAAAAACTGTATTGAGGACTAGTGACATTTCATGACCGATACAAATGACTTATGACGTATTTGAAACAAGGACGTTTTAAAATAACGGGGAAATGCATTGCTATTCCGAATGTGTAGGCGTTATATAACTCAGTTAGCGCTAATCACATTTCATTATTTGAACATTTTGAACATTTTATTTATATCAAGGCATATAATAAGAGGTTCAAAAAATAATGAAACAGTAAATCATAACAAATTAAAACAATGACTTTAATTTAAACTTTGATAAGATGGTTTTACAAATGAAGGGTAACTTAGCAAGCTTATTTTTATTTTTACAGTTCATAAGATCATTAAGCATGTATGAGTAAAGATCGTTTGAATTGTATTTTGGTAAAGAATTCATTATTTCTTCATTAAAATAATCACACTGAATCAAATGATTAAATCCATCACCAACAATATTCTTATTACAGAGAGAACATAATCTTTGGTAACGTTCAATTCCAAGACGACGGCCTCTTTCTATTGGCATGCAATGATTCATAGTCCTAAATTTACAAAATACTTTCTTAAATTAACAGGCAATATACTAATACTCCTCAAAGCAATCATCGTTTATATAATATATATGTATACGATATACAAGGCAGTTTGGAGAAACATTAAAAGTGACTTGCTACTCCTGGCAAAATGTGTCATGCAGTCTATATTTTACAACAGTATTAAAAGGATTAATGTTGTCTACACTTTGATTAATGAAATATTCGGACATACCTAAACTATCGACACAATTTTAATCTGTGAACTTCTCGAATAATATTTTGATTTTCACATTCCAAGACTACTTCACTCCATACAACAGAGTATGGACAATCAATGAATCGAATAAATGCAATTGTTAACGTACTGGGAGACGCAGTTTTCGAGATTTGTGTATCACCACAAATTCATCTCCTAGCATGTTCAACAAGAAATCCTTTGTTTTTTTTAGAAAAGTTGTATTTGAAATGCACACCAAGTTGACTACTAAAAGAGTTAGCAAATGAATTACTAGTTTTAACACATGACTTTGCTTTACTTTACATGTTGGCCTTTCTGAATCACCTAGCGAAAGCCAATAGTCACTTAAGGCGAAAGTGTAAGATGACATTGTGAGAGTGGCTTATCCCATGGAAATTACTCTCCTGAGCCGGTATTAGCTGCACGTCGTGTTGGTGTTAAGGATAATGATCGATGTCGAATGGTAATATTGCGATTTTCACATCTTAAGCACAAGCTTAATGTTTTTGGAGTGCGAGATGTCCTGCGCCAAAAAGGTATTAAGGTATCAAATGTTCTTACTACTGATGAGCAAAAGCAACTGAAAACATTAATGGATAGTGGTCATTAGGTTGTTTCAAAAATTAGTATTATAAGCTTAAACAACTTTATAAAGACTATCTAACCCGTTATGTTTCAAGGCAGTACGTAATCTTGATCTGTTTACTTTTTTAAAACCTACGAAGCTTTATACAGCTTTTTGCCTCTCTTACAAAGATATTTACTTATTAAAGCTTGATGAATAAATGCATTGTCTACGGTAGAATAACCATGACGAAAACCTGCCTGAGATTCTGTTAACTTATCATAATCATTTACAAAGAAAGTGACTCTAGTTCTTAACATACTATTATAAAGTTTACTAAAATAATCTATTAAGCCAATGCCTCTACAGTTTTCGGGATAGTTTACATTTTCTTTTTTTTATGAATAGGAACAATGATACATTCAGATCATTTAATAGAAAGTTCTCCAGTACTAAATATTTGATTAAACATAATTCTAATATAAGGTAATAATATCTTAATTCCATATCTGAAATGGTTTGCTACATATTTACCTACGCTTGCTTTGTTTGGGTCAATGTCAGTATCTCGTCATCAGTAATTTCACCATTAAATAATTCAATCATAGAATCATCAATATCATGATTTACGTTTGTGTTTGTATCGTAATTGTCAAAGTTATCAGCATTATCATCCGCTGAAGTAAACACATCGGCCCTATATTTATCATATGTATTGCATACATAAGTTCTATTTCTTAAAAAGTAGTTTTTATTAATCTTATGTTTTAAGGTGTCTACCTATAATCGCAAAAAAGTATCTTTTTCAGATTTGTTAAAAATATTGTTTGTTTAACTTGATGTATATTTTGAACAGGTAAATTTTGGTTAATGTTCAACTCAAGACTTTTCCAGTCTCAGAAAATCCTTTTTTAAAATCGTTTTTAATCAAATATGATATCATATGACAGTTTATATCATAAGCTTTATGAGACAAACTTATATTGTAATTAATTTACATCATCACCAATGAGTATATGTATTTGAATTGTATGAACTTTTATTCATTCTGTTAAATCTAATTTATTAATCCTTCGAGAGAATGATTATGTAACTAATATGTTTTCTGTCTAAATCAAAGCGCCAATGGCACTGTAGTGGCGATCGTATGGAAAATCCTGCAAAGTAACAAGCAGTATATCGGTGTAGGGCTTGCGATGACTCTGGTGCGGGTATATTTGAGAATGTATCAACCCTGCATCTTTTGACAGCAGGTCGCTAGGCCATATTAAGATAAAATATCTTTTACACTTTAGAAATGACTAAATTATCAAGAAAGGAGAGAAAACAGTACCCATTAGTTTGGTGTTTGTTTCAATGATGTCCGATATTAAACAGGTCTGTTCAATTTAGTCCCTTCACATTGCATGATTGAGGGTTGTCAGAGACATATAAACACAATATATTTATATGTCTCTGAGGTTGTTAAACTGCTTCGAATAATGTGAGTGCAAAAACAAACACAAAGCATGCTCAAAAAGCACAATTTCACTATTTGCCAAACTGTTCAATTTATAAAAATATAGGCATATATTATAATGCTCGATCTCCAAACTAAATTAGGCTACACTTTCAGCATTGATTGCTAATTGACTCTAGAACGTGCAAACGTGTATACATAACGTGTGTACACACTGACATCGTGTGTCCTTTAAACCTTTGTAAACCAGTCTTATCATCTAGACGCTTTCATATATTTAAACAACTACAAAATAAAGCGTTTATAATATTGAGATTTAAGAACACCAGAGTCTCGCGAGCTATTTATAGAACCTTTTGGAATTTCCAGATTTGAGTATCATCAGAGTTATTTGCCGTTATTTGCAAGGCAGAACGCGCAATGATATTTATTATCTGCCCAATCATGACGAAGATAATATTTACATATTTTAACTCTATGTAGATAATGTCTCGATAAAACTCAAATATTAGTAACAATCCGGTACCAACGTAGCACTGACATAATTATTATTAATCACGTCTCTGCATCAATGATGGAACTATAACGGATGTGAGTAAATTAGTTTGCAGTAAGGAAAAAAAATATCAACCGATTGTTCAAAACCGACTATGTAAATATTTTTCGTTGTTGTTGTTTATGTTAGCATTGTGGCGATTGTCAAACCAATCGCCACAAAAATTAGATGCTATTATCTTTTGATGTCATTAGTCGCCGGGCAGAAGCCCGCGACTTCTATTTTTAATAGGTTTTCTGAAATCACATGGGAGGGGGGATTATTATTAGAAAGAAACACATTTAGATGTCTTGAACATATTACAATTGTGTTTGTTTAAAGACACTAAGTAATGACATATCTAAAATGAAATAAATATTCCGATGTTTTAGGTATTTTCAGTTTCTTTATTTTGACTCGCATTTATGTTTTTTTGTTTTATTTACGAAGACAAAACAGTCCCTATTAGCTAGACTGGTATACTTTATTTTACACTATATACTACATGTAACAAGAGAAGTAGATTGCTGCAAAGGTGTCCACTGTTGACTTTAAAAGAGGAAAGGTAAAATGACGTGCTATTGCGTGCAAATCCTAAATTGTCTGTTTTGTGGTTTTATTGAAAAATAATAAAATTCAAATATTCTGACAAACATCTTGAAAAGTGTATGTGGAATTCACAAATCTTATAATTATTCCTTAATGAAAGCACTGTATACATACTAAGACTAATGATTGGCAAGATTACTCATTTCCATTACTGTTTATGATCAATAATTAGTTGGTTGTGTGTATGGTCAACCTACTTTGGAATGGAGATTGATCATAAAAAATGAAAGGCTTCAATTATCATTCACTTCGTTGACAAAACAATGCAAGTTATGATACATTTTCACTTGACCCCACCCCTGATGTTCCAATATGCCCCTCAGTTGATAACTGTTTATTCAACTACTATAATGTTAGTGTTATGCATAACTGCACTATGGATATCCGGCGACATTGATGCGTTGCATCAACTTTCTCTTGTTTCTACTGAAATATGTCGGTGTTCTGATATATTGTATATAATAAAGTAACATATAAGTGAACATTGACTTGCCTGTTTCTGAATGTGTGTGTGTTATATTGCAAAAAGTTGTTAGTTAACGTAGAAATGGCACTTGTTGTCGGACACAGTCAGACCAAATACTTGGCTGACTAAATATCTTCCTAAGGATAGTTTTAGTGTGTTTGCCTTCCCTGGCTACACAACTCGCCAGTTTTTTGACAGAAGAAGCTGTTTAGCCATACGTTTTGGTAAGTAATGCTTTTTATGCAATTTTGAATTTTCATTTATGTACAATATAGTGACTTCTGCACGACGATGGTAAACAATAAGAAACTATATATTATCAAAGTTCCACGAATCTGTATTGAACAACATCTTCATGTTAAACCTTTCCCTCGTATAGACGCTTTCTGACGCCTATGCAGCAGACTGCTTTTTGAAAACTTGGCGACAAAAGAAGAAATTGCTCAAAACGAGAAATTTCTCCTTGCGTCACCATGTTTTCAACTGTATTCAATTATTGTACTTTCATTTAAAGGGAGTTCCCAAATGTTTTCATAGTCGTCTGCTGCAGATTCGTGGTATGAAGGTGTTACATTGTCGATAACAGTTACCATGACACGATTATTGTTTGTCGGTAATTTTGTAACGGCCATATAGTAGTTAATTAAGAGTCCCACCTTAATCCCTTTAGATATAACATCTGAGGATATTTCAACATGTGCCTCTTCTATACGAACATATTTTGAAAATATTATGATAAAAGAAGTTAATTAACAAGTTCTCCTCTCCATGATATTTTCAACTGTATTTGATTATGATACATTCAACAATAATGAATTTTCACCGTGTTTTTCCCCCACATAGACTTAGTGATGTGACAACAGGTAAATTGAATAGCAAAACATATATGACACTTGAACACATTGTTGAGAAGGGAGAACAATCTCAAAATAAGCAATTTCGCATTTTGCTGCACTATTACATTTTTTATTTAAGTATTAATCGTTCATCTAGAGATTCTACTTATTAAAAAGTCCGTTTCAAAGTCATCTGCTGTTTCTCTGATCATCATCATCATATGGGTTTATTTACCCTCGCCTTTCGGCATAAAGCCATTTGGCGAGCTGCCATTGTTATCTCCTTTCAACATTTTTATGGGGACTATTTTTTCAGAATTTCTATAATTGTTTCATTAATTTCTTCTATTTTTGACTTTCGATATTTACTTTCCAATTGCTTAACATTTCTCCCGTATTCTGTTTTAATAATTGTACATAAGACTAATGTTTAAAAAATATTGTTCCATTAAAATAAATGTATATATATATCACTTGTTTGTCTTGAAAGATAAATATGTCTATATCGTTCTATGTGTATTGCAATGTTTTGTATGAAAATCAATGGTCCAACAGTTGTTTGATAGGGGGCCCTCTGATTGGCTCAATTTCAATCAGTTATTTCTCTGATTATAGCACACACGTCAATTATAAGTATTGTGGTGCTTTCTGGACACACTTATTTGATTAGCCACACTTGCTACTGAATGGTATAATACGCTGGACATTAACGCTTGTTAACACCTTACTAATCTGTTTGTGTACGGTTAAGGTACATTGAATATTATGTACGGTAGCATTCGATAAACAGATAACAATTTAAGTTTGATTTGTTTTCTTTATTGTGTGTTGTTATACATTCGATTTTTTTTAATAATGTTAAATTAAGCCAGAAACATATAAATACATATCTCTTTCTTTTTCATAATACTCTCCAGGGGTTGTGAGTTCGAATCCCGGCTCGGCCAACTTTCTTTCCGAGGATTGACAAAAGTCAATGCGACATGCGTCATTCCTCTTCCACCAATGGGCTAAGTCTATGTGGAAAAGCAGCCAGTTGCTTGGGAAATGTGTTGTGTGGAGTACTGGTGTGAGAAAACCAGGAAATGCATGAGTAGGTGAACTGGTCGCCGTGATATAACTGAGAAATTGTTAAAAACGGCGTTAAACCCCAATCAATCAATCAATCATAATACTCTGATTCAACAATGTTGTTGACAATATGAATATATGATTCGTTATTCCTGTTTCAGAATGTTGTATTAGTCGTTGGGGGCAAACGACATTTGCTATCAATCACCAGAGCAGATAGTAGCAGATATAGGATTGCTTTGTGAAGAAACAAAATATTTCATGACCCACATCGTCATTTCATTCTCATTTTTATAACAATTTGTCAGAAATGAAGATAATGAAGTAAAGAAAGCATACAAACTGCCATAATGTCATAATGATAATTTTTACCTACATCGTGACAGTTCATTTGTTAGAGGTCTTGCCACGAGGACAGAACTGGTTATAGCTAGAGCTTTCTCGACCAATGGAACAACGATGCTGAAAAAAATCAATATTCTACTAAGGGAAATTGTCCGTGATGAGTATTGGATGAGAATACTCAAACTTCGTGAGTTTCGTTCCAATATTGGTAGGTTATTACATAAAATATTACAATTTGTAATCGTCCGTGGGAAAAGGTACACTTTGATTTTTGTGAACAGTGTAATTGAAGATCAGTCTTTGCATATTCTGTTGATATTGACTACTTTATTTGAATCCGACCGTGGAAAAGTGTTATTCAAGATCAGTCTGTGTATCCGCATATTCTGATTAAGATCTATAGTATTCACACAATACTTTCTAAATCCTTGGGGCGCAGTCTCCAAAATTTAACGTGTATAGTGATGGTAAAATTAATTTGAAACTTATAACTGTTACAGGTAATGACAAGCGACTTCAGAGTCGACATTGACTCCATCTGAGCGCGAACGGCAGTTGGATTCTAAGCCCATAGAATAAAGACGTCCATCAATCGAGTAACGCGTACAACAATTAGAACCAAGGTACCCCCAAAACCAATTGAAAACATAGTAGAAACGTCAAACAGATTTATATTTAGTGCAGATGACATTGTAAAAGACGACAAGTCATCACAACAGATTCACCAGTTACACAGAAGTCGACAAAAGCACCAGAAAACCAGTTCCCCAAAAACTGACAGTTATTGAAACGTCTAACAAATTTGTGTTAAGCACTGACGTGCAATCATCAAAAACCAAACTATCTAAATCTTGTCACAGGGGCGGAGGTCTGTCAGCGATAGTTTTTTAGGAAACAAACAACAACTTTATCAACAAAAGGAGTTATAAACATTTTTGAAGATATTAGTAATGGAGTGCAGGGGCGTAGCTTGGCAATAATCAATGTGTAGGCCGTCTCGTGAGAAAATCAACATTGTGGACTCTTCGTAAAGTATCGACCCGGATCAGCCTAAGCATGCCACACAGGCGTACCCGAATATACACGTTTCGCCTCCTGTGGATCTTCTGTTTCAGGAATCACTACTCTATCTATCTCCCTAGACGGAATGTGTCGGCCGGATCAGTCTGCGCGGACAGCGCATGCTGATCTGGTCGATACATTACGCAGATGTGTATCGCCGCAGCTGCATTTTGGGGCATTTTTAGACAAACTGTGTAGGCTTAAATGTGCCTAAAGGGAGCTACGCCCATGCAGTGCTCATACTATATAGTATCTACATCTATTCCAACTCATACTAAAACAGATTTTAGTATGGGGCCGGTAATTTACCTCACAAAATAGTTAACCGATTAATATGTTTTATATACCACATGAAAGCTTAGACAATTAGCTTCATATAAATAAAAGAATAATTAGGATGCGACAGTTAAAACAATCTTTGAAGACGTATATGTCACAAACTCATTTATTGATTAAAAATATTTAACATTTTTTATAAAGGTTAGAACAATAGCTTTAATTTGACACCATATTTATTAAAAATCGAATTTGAACCAAAGATTTAAGTAGGGGTGTCGTGTTGGCCGGGTTTTAATGTTATTTTATCGATATGGCCGGGGAATAAACATTCTCAATAAACCGAATCAGTATCAAGCGAGAAAATACGAGAGTTGGCGTCGTTAAGGTAAACGGGCAGGTGCACGTCAGACGACATTTCCACAATAACATTTTGGTAAAGGTATGGCTTCTTCGAATTTATAATAAAATAAAACTGTTCAACAATAATTAATTATATATATTAAAGAATATTTAACAGAACACTCTGTATTTTCCATTTGTTCTTGTTAAAAACTTTTCAAAAGCTTCATTTTTAACGATTTTTAACTAGTGGCATTACCCCACCCACTAATTTTCTAAAGACACTATTTGAAATGGTCACTGATCGACCTATTTTGCTAGCTACACAAACAGATGTAATCTTTGAAACTTGGAGACAAGTGTTGTCATACGTTGAATTATTATAAATGCTTTTAAGTGCAAAAAAAGCCCCATTGAATGACAGATTTTCATTAAAATTCCTTCGTTATCTCATGAAGAAATAACTTGTATCGTACAGGTCCTAGTCCAGGTTTCTGTACAAGGAATGCGATTTTTTATTTTGACTGTTCTCAATATATATTGAGACTGGTACAGGTCCCTATTCTCGAACCTTTAGTTTAAGGACTGTTTATATATTTCCAAAAACGTATTATACGTAATAAATTTAATGTAAACCGATGCTTTGTTTACTTACACATAAACTAATGAATTTAGTCGTCCATATTTTTGGTTTTTGACATGGATTTTATTTTATAAGTATTCCCATAAGCCCTGATAAATGTTAAGAGTTTCGAGAACCGGTGTTTCCATACTATGCCCCATACCTACATCTTCATGCTTCTTATTCCAATTTCCGGCTTAAAAATCAGGAAAAGGCAAATGGCGAACAAAGAAAAATATCAACTATGAGATAAAATCTGATCTTTGATTCAAAAAAAAATCACGAACATTTGTAAAACACTTTCCAACTCAAAAACAGTATGTTGTTTTAGAGTCCTAGACTACAATCTAGTAAAAATTGTAGTCACCTTTTTCCTATAAGATCAGGTCAGCTTTTTCCTTTCTGCAGTGTATAATATTTCACACATGCATGTATGATCACCTAAGAGGTACACTTGGGTCTCAGCTCAGCTTTTAAAATGGAAATGGGAAAAAGGGGATATTTTCAAAAGGTCATAAACTCATATTAAAAAAAATATTATTACATGCATCAAAATAATTGTAAGTTTATGTTTAAATACCCGTTTTGACAAATATTTCTCATTTTCTATCCGTAATTAGAACATGGGAATTTGTAGAATACTGTCGCCTGAAGAAAAAAAAAGCATGATGTTATAGGAAAGCATATAAGAAATTTGTAGTTTTCAAAAGTTCAAGCAATTCTTTTCTACATTCAGGTTTTAAAACCATTTTCAGATGATGATAGTCTGAAGACAAAAAAGTATGTCTGATAAAGGATCACGAGCAGGAACCCCAAAAGGTTCTGTCAAGGGATCAAAAGCTGGATCAAAGGCTGGATCAAAGGCTGGGACTCCTAGGAGTTCAAAAGCCAACACCCCTAAGGGTTCTAAGAGCAGCACACCTCAACCTGAACAAGTATCTGACACAGATGGAGGGATTGCCGAGCTTGAACCTGGAACACGTAAGAATCTTTATTTCCTTGCTCTTTCGTTGTTCGTGTCTTCTGACCTTGGAAAATTACAGTGATAACATTGAATGGCTAAAACAGGTGTGAAAAAGTCGAAAAGGAAATTATATAGAATAATTTTTATAAAGTTACTATAAAGTGTTAACCCTTTTCCTCATAAGACAATTCTACAGCAGACGACTTTGAACATATTTTGACAAATAATGGAAAATCTCTATAATTGAATGGATAACCTATGACTAAAAGTGGAAAACATTGTGGCAAAAGGTGAAATTGCTCGTTTTGTCACTATGTTTTCAAAAAGCCGTTTGCTGCAGAGGCGTCAGAAAGCTTCTATATGTGGGAAAGGGTTAATATTATAAATTTGAAACATTTTTTTTTATAAAATATAATGCAATGTGTAAGTAATTATTTATAATATCTTTTATAGTTACATAGGTTACGATACGTAACGTAAGTTACTTCATATAATAGGTCGGACAATTTATTTTGAAAGCTGCAACAAACAAGACAACATTTAATAGTGACGACAAAATAAAGAACAACTCGTAACACATATAACATGATATATTGGTGCAACAATTCATTTTTAAAGCTGCAACACACAAATTCATGGTATAACAAATATTTTTTTTATATATGCTTAATATAATTCTTGCGACGTTTTCACTCCTGTTTTGCACTGTTTTATCAATTCCACGTTTTAGTCATTCAACAGTTTCACCATCACCTGACCTTGGCAGGGAGACACCTTTTTAGGGATCACTTCTATTTTGTCTGTCTGTCCATCAATCTTTCACTTGGCAAATCTCACATGCAAAACATGTGTTTCTTTAATCACTCTTGTTATCAAATAATGTGAAACAAGTAAAGAAAATTTGATAACTGCAACTTACTGTTAGTTGATGTGGCACACAACTTGACACAGGTATACTAATTTGCTGGCTAATATCACTGGTTCTATTGTTCTACAGCTGTAGCCGACAACAGCTGTAATTAGGTCATTTAAATTCTGATTATATTGTCACACCTGATGGCTTTTATACTCAAGGTTTATATGATGTATTGTGAGCGGCTCGCCAGTGGCCTAATTACTGAATATATATAGTAATTGTATTGTATTGTTCATGCACTTTCTTGAAGATTCACTCAATTTGGCCAATACCTGGATTGTTTATGTGAATGCCCTTCCGTTTATATATATATGCATATGATATATTTTTGATATAATGGTACAGCCTGCACTTTTGTGCAATTTTATCTTTGTTATATACTGTTTATTTTTGTTATTTATACAGTCATTTATGACCAAATACTAATAAAATGCTTGTTACCAGTTGAAGCATTTTTAATACCAACAAACAAAATGCATTTAATGTAACCAAAAAGATTTTGGAAAATAAGACTTGTTTAATGTTATTTCAAGACTACTCTTTAGAGTATATCACTAAGGAAGACGAACTGTAAATTTATGCAAATTACCCAAGTCTCCTGGCAAATAACTGGATGATTCAAAGTAAAATTCAGAAAAAAAATCTAATTACGCACTCAAGAAAGATGGTTGTAATGTAATTAAAGCTCACCATGCATATTTAGATATATATACTTTTTTTGATGACTTGAAATGCATGTTTAACCACATGAAATAATAAGTTATTAATTTTGTTTGTGATAACAGCAAATGGTACAGGTCAAGATCCAGCACAGGCTGCTGAAAATGGAGTTGCTGCTGATAGGCTTGGAGAAAGGCTTGATGAAGAGGAGGAAAATAATTTAGAGGAACAAGAGCCTGCTGTAAAGCCACCAAGTGTTGTTAGTATTCATTATTGGATCATGCTATCATGGTTTATTGTTTCCACAATACAGACAACCTTTGACACCTCTAAGCAGAATAATTAAGAAAAAATAAACATTTTCACAATGAGCAAGTTCTCCTTCTTCCACTGTGCTATCAACTCTGTATCCTAATTCGATTTAAAGTCTTCCAGCTATAAAAATTTAATCCCCAAATAGTTTCAAAGCTCTCAACACTTGGTTAATGTTATTGAGATTTGCAATATAGATAGAGAGGAAATTTAGTCTTAGAATGCACTTAAACATCTATTTTACCTTTCTTACCCTTTCCAACAAACACACAATATGCAGCAGCGAACTTTAGTAAAAAATAAGAAAAACAATTATAGAATAACATTCATCAATATTAGCAGTGGTCCTATGGTCCATGACCAGTAACTTTTGGTTCGGACCAGTGGAGAAGTTCCTTTGGCCATTGTAATTTTACATGTAAACAATAACCATGCAAACAGTAAGGATTTTCAGACCAGTGAATTTTAAAGTTAGTTTCAATAACTGGAATAAAGTTGAATCCATTGTGACAAAAGGAGGAACAATGTTTTCAAAAGTCAACTGCTGCATAGGCACCAGAAAGTGTGTGTATGCATGAAATGTTTAATATCTCACTCTACACATGAGTAGGTGAACTGACTACCGTGATATGACTGAACAATTATTGAAAACATTGTTAAACCCCAATTAATAAAGTATATCACCCTTTTAAATAATCATTTCAGATTGAGTTGATCAAGTCCAGAACACTTGTTTCAAACTTACACCAAGAAGAATGGACACCAGCTCATGAAGAACAGATTAAGAGTTTTATTGAAGACCCAGCCTTTAGATTTATGGTTGCATACCATGACACGCACAAGGGATTCGTCATTGATCATGTGATACCATCTTACATGGTCGAACAGTTAACATACTTCATCAAAAATGAAAACAATAAGGAAATCACTAATGAGAATTTTCTGAAAATGATACAATATGGTACAGTTAAAGGGGCCCATATTGAGAGTTTGTTGAGAGTTATGTTGGGAATTTATGCTCCTGTGTTCTTTGAGAACACATCATGGCCTGATAGCATAAAGAATGATTTCTCAGCCCAGCTTCACAAGTTTTTGGCGACGCTAACCGACACCCGGTGGAAACTGGAAGGAAAGACAGTGTTGTATATACCTTCTGAGGGATTGAAGATACCCAAAGAGGAGGCTGCTAAGAATAAGGAATTGGTCCAGCGTCTAGAGAGTAAGTCTGCTCACATATTTTTTAACCATGCCCTGGTAGTTGATTTTCAAACTTTTAAGCCTTGATTTATCCTTTCTCACATATAACAAAGATGCAGAAGACAACTTAAAAAAAAATGCTCAAGCTAACATGGAATATGTCTATTAATGTCAGTACTTTGTATAGTTAATGAGAAGATTAAAAAAACAAGTTAGCAATAGGAGCTTATAATGAGCAAGTTCTCCTATTGCCACAATATTTTTATATTAGTTAATAATTTTTTGCTATGTTTTTGTCAAAATGTGTCTAGAAATTTGACAGAGATATGGCAAGATCTGGTCAATATTCAAAGCGTAATTTAGTCACAAAATAAGAAGCATTGTTATGTAGCTCATTATTGTTGACTGTCCCTTAAACCTTTTCAACATACAGATGCTTTCTGGTGCCCCTGCAGCAAATGACTCTTGAAACAATTGTGGCAAAAAGGAGAAATTGTTCATAATTATCAATTTCCCCTTTTGTGAAAATGTTTCCTTTCGTTTATAAAAATAGAGATTTTTTCTAATTATGACTAAATGTTTTCAAAGTTGTCAGCTACAGATTTGTTGTTATTGGAAAGGGTAAAAGTCTGAAACCAGAGTTTGGTCCTAAACCAGTGTTACGGTATAGTTATTATAATATACCAAGGAAATGTCATATTATAACTGAAATACTGTTGAAAGCATTGTGACATGTTTAACCGTTTCCCGCACAGAAAAAGATCTCAGTAGACAACTTAGAAATGATTAGCAAAGACACTTAACATCTCTATAAAGGTAGGTATAATTACTGAAAAAATTTGAAAACATAATTGCAAAAGGAAAAATTGCTCATTTTTTAGCACTTTTTGTCACAATGTTTTCAAAAGTTGTCTGCTGCAGAGGCATCAGAAAGGGTCTTTATTTGGGAAAAGTTTAACATCCTAGACTAGTTCTAAAGAATTTAACAGCAACTTCTATTACTTGTATATTGAAACTTGTATTAACCCTTTCCCATTTACAGATCTATGCATTGGTACATATATATCTACAGTAGATAGCTGTTGAAATATTTTCTGGTTTTTGAAAAAAGGAGTAATTACTTTTTTAATTAATGGCTCATCAAGAGCAATTCCTCGTCTTGTCAAAATGTTTTCTTCTCAAGCCAATAACTATACTCTATGGAGATTAACCACATATTATTCCTGAGTAGTTTCTAAGTCGTCTAGTGCAGATGTGTTGTATGTGATAATTGTGATTAATGAATTTACAATTGTATTTCAGCTGCTATGATTCACTGGGCCAGACAGATTAAGGAGGTTCTCAGCACACAGGATGCATTTGAAATGGCAGAGACCTCGGGACCCTTGGAAGAGATAGAATTCTGGAAAAACCGCTGTCAGGATTTGTCGGGCATCAGTGCGCAGCTTGACAAGCCTGGGGTGAAAAAGATTGAACAGATTCTTGAGACGGCAAAGTCATCCTACGTTGTGCCATTCCGTAAGCTGGCCAGTCAAATCAAGGTAATATGTAATGCTTAACCCTTTTACTGCTGATGCATATGTCATTTTGAAAACTTATCAGAAAAAGGAGAAATTCTCCCTTCCTCACCCTCAAAATGCTTAACACATCTTTATATTAAATAAAGATAGTGATGCAAAGTTGTTAAGTAAATCTGGTCATTCCAATTCAGTAGATTTCTGTTAAATGCTTTCAATGGATACATACATTTGTTGATGCCGCTAGAGTTGACAACTTTATATGAATGTTGATTATGGCCAAGACACAAACATATATATACAATTATTTCTATTAAGTACACTATTCGGCAAGGTTTGCTTAATTACCATACAAACATTTCTGCCCATGATTTCTAATTGGAGAGTCATACAGCATTCATTTAATAACACATTTAATTTTTATATAACTCTAGGAGGGATCCAGACAGGCTGAGAGCAACTTGAAGTTTTTGTTGGTACTGAAGGATCCATGTTATGAGTTGTCCGATGCTAAACCAGCACAAATCCCAGCAATGATTCCAAAAATCCTCAACCTAATTAGAATGATTTGGGTCAACTCTGAGTTCTATAAGACACGGGAGAGACTCACTGGCATCCTGAAAAAGGTAAGGCATTATATAACATATACTATGAAGATTTACAGAAATATACAGGGATGAGAAATAATTTCCATTGGATATTACCAATTACTCTAATGTTATAAACTGAGGTCATTTATTTTGTCACAATACACAGCTTCTTTTATCAAAATAATCCAGTAAATTCTTTCCCACATACAGACGCTTTCTGACGCCTCTGCAGCAGATGGCTTTTTGAAAACATGGCGACAAAAGAAGAAATTGCTCAAAATGAGCAATTTCTCCTTTTGTCACCATGTTTTCAACTCTATTCAATGATTGTACTTTCATATAAGGGAAGTTTCCAAAAAAAATCTGGTATGTTTTCTAAGTCGTCTGCTGCAGATGTATTGTATGTGGAAAATAGAGAAATTTTAGACCATACCTACAGCTTTATTTTAACCCTTTTCCTCATATAGACGGCTTTTTGAAAACATAGTGACAAAAGAAGAAATTGCTCAAAATGAGCAATTTCTCCTTTTGACACAATGTTTTCCACTTTTAGTCATAGGTAATCCATTCAATAATAGAGATTTTCTAATTTTTGACAAAATATGTTCAAAGTCGTCTGCTGCAGAATTATTGTATGAGGGAAAGGGTTGAAGCAAAAATCATATAACACGATTCTGTTCATAATTGCTGTAATTTTGCATTACATTTTCTATTTTTCAGCTGAGTAATGAAATAATTCGTCGCTGTACAAAAGAGATAAATCTTGAGAAGATATTTGACGGCTATGTGGTGTCTGGTATGAAGTCACTCAATGAATGTATCCAGTGTTGTGAGGAATGGAAGGAAATCTATAAAAAGGTGATTTGACTTAGTTCAATATCAATTTACATATTGATTTGATGATGATAAAAATGAGAATGAGAAAAACTCATTCATGATGTTAATGTTGATGTTGATGAGTTGCTCTATGATGACGTTGATGATGAATTTGATTCACAATGTTTTGTAATACATGTTAAGTTGCTGTTAACTAATTTTTTGCATCCCTCTCCTTACAAATAACTTTATTTCCTGTAAATATGTATTTTTTTAAATTTTAGACTGCCAAAATTCACCACAAATTCTCACCTGTGGGTTGGGTGTTAGACAAGAGCAGCATTTTTGCCCAGGTGGATGCATTTGTACAGAGATGTAAAGATTTGCTTGAGGTAATTTGTTTAACCCTCCCTTTCCAACATACAGACGCTTTTTGACACCTGCAGCAGGCAAGTTTTGAAAACATTGTTTCAAATGTAGAAGTTGCTCAGAACGAGCAAATTCTCCATTTGTCACAATGTTTTCAACTCTATTCAATAATTATTCTTACATAAACAGATATATAAAACAGTTACATCAAGATGTTTTCAAAGTCCTCTGCTGCAGATTTGTTGTATGTGGGAAAGGGGGGTTAAAAGGCATGCATCTTCAGGTGCTGAAAGCTAGCAAACATATATAAGGTGAACTAGTCTCAGTGATATAACTGAAATACCATTGAAACGGCATTAAACTACTATCAATTAATTGTCAGGCATGCTTAGTAGTAATGGCTGCCCTCCTTGGCGCTCAGGCTCAGGGTAGAGGGGTTAGCATTTCGACTGACTGGCTGGTAAAATGGTAGTAATAGCCGCCATCCTTGGTTCTCAGGATTGTGGGGTAATCATTTTGACTGACTGGCTGGCTGGTGTCAGGATAAATGAACCAGTAGTACTGGTAACTTACCAAGGAAACGCCGTGAAATAACTGAAAACATCAATCAATCAATCAATCCTCTGGTCTTTGGTTAGTATTATGGAAACATTTGTAGCTTCTTTGCTGTATTTGAACATTTCTTTCTTTTATTATTTATTCAGTTAACTTTCCCAAAATTTGCCACTTGTGACAGGTGTATTTTATGCATCTGCAACAGACGAAAACTTTTTTCCGCAATTTCTCCTTTTTATCACAATGTTTTCAACTCTACTTAAAAAATATACTTTCATTTATATTGAAAATCTGTATTTTCCTTATTTTTTTTTTCAAAATTGTCTGCTGCTTAAATTACCCAAAACAAGCTATATTTTCCTTTCCCCAAAAAGTTTTCCAAACTTGTATTTAAACATACTTATAATGTAAATTTGACCTTTTATATTTTTCTCCAGAATATTTTCAAAGCAAAAATCTCTAATAAAAAAAGAGGGGTTAATCTTTATCACCCTTTTCTGTTAATAATTACAATCCATACTGACCAGTGTTAAACAGCTTATTTCTTCAATATATACCCAAAATATTGAAAATTCATACATCATTTGTAGTCGCCAGAGAAATATACCTTACTTTAGTGGTTTTCGTTGAGGATATGAAATTGGAGCTTCTGGAAACAATCCCCACTAGTGGTATAGTCATGGTTGAGTGTCTTTGGGCAAGGAATATTTCCTAGCCTAGTACTGATTTGTTATCCTGGGACCATGAATAAGTGTAATATAACTGAAAAACTGTTCAAAATGGCATAAAATCCCAATAAAAAGATATGCCAGTCATGTTTTAAAAGTTAGGCTTTGGAATACTTTGAGCAGTCAGTATATGCTAAATTTCAATAAATTAATGTATTTATTTTTTTCAAATACCAGGTATGTCATGCCCAGGTACATTTCGCCAGAAGGAGTGATGGTGATAAGACTGAGATGCCACACTTTGCCGGACAGAAGGGACCTGAGATCATCCGTGGTCTTCAGGAGATTGAAACAACATTTGAGAAAAATCTACATAATTTGAGAAATGTAAAGAAAACCATCTTGGATGTAAAAGCAACATCTTGGCACGATGATTATAATAGGTTAGTTTGTTCATTTATTGAAATAATACCTTTAGCAACATCTAAAACTGCCCTGGTAACTCTTAGAACATTAGCTTCTAAAGCCCAAAACCAGGGATTTTCAACTCTGTCAGTTATTCAAATTAAGAAGTGTAGTAGTGTTTCCCTACTTGGTTATCAGGGTTCTGCAGATAACATTATGACAAATTTTATGTGTTGTTGTAGGGATCAACTTATCATGAGGTTTAGAAATTAGAACTCAATTCATACAAACAAAACTAGCAATAACTCGGTTGCTTATGTTTGTGAGGGTTATGACTTCTTTTCAACAAACTTTTAAAAAATTCACTCCAAAAGCAAAGAAGTAAGACATAAAAACAGTAAAAATTAAGTGTTTGTTTTGTTACAGCGTCGCCCCTATTGAACGAGCAAGCCATTTCTGACGTGTCATATCAGGACACATACCTTACATGTACCTGTTTACTTCCTGATTTGTTTTCCCTTTTTGAAGCCACTTATAAATGCTTTGGACAACAAGCAACTCACACAAATGATGAACTGACCTGACAATTGCCTCTTTCTTTAACCATTTCCCACCTGCAGATGCATGTTGATGCATCTGCAGTAAACCTTTTTCACAATGTTTTCAAACCTATTCATTCATTTTGCTTTCATTTATAGAGATTTTTTATATTTTTGCTTTGATAGTTTCAAAGTTGTCTGCTGCAAATTTCTAGTATGTGAGAAAGGGTTAACCCCTAAAGGTCTGTTTTCATGTTAAATAGATAGATACTTTATTTTCAACTGAAACAAAATGAGAACATCGTTTTTACAAAATTCAATTACAGTCAAACCTTTGCTAAAGACCA
Organism: Serripes groenlandicus; assembly: GCA_031761405.1. Classification (NCBI taxonomy): domain Eukaryota; kingdom Metazoa; phylum Mollusca; class Bivalvia; order Cardiida; family Cardiidae; genus Serripes; species Serripes groenlandicus. The sequence goes on from JASEVX010000244.1 coordinate 105,812, forward strand.
CCTTGGAATAGCAATTACCTGCCTTCAGCGACCATACTTTAAGTTTCCCAAATACTCATTTTCTGTATACACGACCCTGCAAGACCAGATTGTTCACTTCCCATAGGTGGTCTTTAAACACAGGTTTGACTGTACACATTTCATGTGATGAAGTTCATTTTTTTCAGATTCCGAGCTGGGATCAAAGATCTAGAAGTAATGATGCAAAATGTGATTTCCTCTGCCTTTGAGACAGTGACCACAGTAGAAGGGGGAGTCGAACTCCTTGATGTCTTCATGCACTTATCTAGCAGAGAGGTGAGTACTGGCTCCTTTTAAACACTTACCTGTTATGATTTTTAAACCCTTTATCAACTTCAGACGCAATCTGATATATTTGCAGCAGACAACTTTTGAAATTATTGTTGCAAATGGAGCTCATAATGAGCGACTACTCCATAGACATTCATTTATAGACATTTTTGCCAAGGCATTTTCAGTCGTCTGCTGAAGATTTGTTGTATGTTAGAAAGAATCGATTCATCATTAAATGAATTTTTAACTATCAGCATTGAATGATTGTGAAACATCATAAGTTGTCTGACATTTTACTATAAAAACAAACAAATTACTTTTTAGTGAGATAAATAAAATAAGAAAAATTATATTTGCAATCAAAAACACTTTCCCACATACAACAAAACTGTAGCAGAAAACTCTGAAAACAAAAATTGAAAATGAAAAAAGGGGGAACTCTATAATTAAAGAAACACATATTTTTCCCACAATGTTTTCAAAGGTTGTCTGCTGCACAAGCGCCAGAAAGCATCTGTTTGTGGGAAAGGGGGGTTAATTATTTACAGAGACCACTTGTTGTCATTACAGCAAATAAAATTATTCGTCCTGTATAGGACCAAGAATTTCAGTCAGTTTTAACATCTTATTTCAGGCAATCAAAAGAACCATTGACAAGAAGACAGTTGATGTGTATGCTATGTTCAATGAAGAGCTCAATGCTGTTAAGAAAGAACTCACTCAGAAGACCATACCACAGTCTGCCACTCATCCTAAATTCTCCGGACAAGCTCTCTGGGCTCGGCAGCTTAAAAGACGTATTGAAAGGAGTATGATGGTCAGTATCTGTTAAATTATAAATGTGTTATGATGTCCTTTGTAATACTGTGTACGGTACACTTGTATATGTGAACAGTTATATTTGAACAGCATCTGATGATTTAGGCTTTTATTGACTCACCCAAAACGGATCATATAATAGTAAATTGGTTTAACCCTTTTCCTCATATAGACGCTTTCTGACGTCTCTGCAGCAGATGGCTTTTTGAAAACAAGCAATTTCTCCTTTTGCCACAATGTTTTCCACTTTTAGTCATAGTTTATCCATTCAATTATAGAGTTTTTTATTTGTTGACAAAATATGTTCAAAGTGGTCTGCTGCATATTTGTTGTATGTGGGAAAGAGTTAAAACTTGTGGGGCTACAGTTCTCTTTTTGTTGACAAAAGATACATTGAGGACTATAATACACGTAGACAAACAGGGAAGTCTCTGGTGAGACTGTACGCAGATGCACTAAGACCCCACAAACAAGTTTTGGGGGGATATATAGGAATCACCCTGTCCATCTGTCTGTCCACATGTCTTGTAAGCGCAACTCCTCCTTAACGGCTGAACCGATTCTGATGAAACTTTACACAGTTGCAGTACACAACCTGAGGATGTGCGTGAAGTAAGATTATCCCGGTCGGAAATATATTTGTCCGTCTGTCTGTCCATTTGTCTTGTAAGCGCAACGGGGGGTACCTCTGTGAGTTCACTCACAGTTCTAGTTTCCGATTGTAATAAAATCAAACATAAACAAACAAAATTGTTGTTGTCGAAAAATTGGAATTTTAATTTAAAGTGAAAATTTATCTCCTTTTACCAGAATATTTTCAAAAGTTGTCTGTTTATTGGAAAGAGTTAAAAATGAATGCACAGTATGATACAGAATGAGTACATTTACAAAATGGTTGTCAGGCTTTATCTTGAAATGACTGTCAGTGAAGTTAATCGAAATAAAGTCAAATAAATTCAATTTGCTGCCTTTAAATGTTCTTATCTTTCAAAAAAGAATCAACAGTTCAACTGGCTTACATATACAAGATTCATGATCTAGTTTACAGGGAATATTTAGGCATTCTGTGCATAAACTTATTTCCGTATATCTATATATAGACAATATTTTTTGCAGGCCCTGGACAGAGCATTTTTCTTGCCTACAATTGGTTCAGGGAAAGAAGTCATGACCCAGTATCAACAGTTATGTATGGCCCTGGATGAGTACATCAGGAAGACGTTCCATGAATGGACTTTGATCATTGACAAGGTATGCTTAACAAGCTTAATTGTTTTGATTGAATTTTGGAACAAATACAGGATGAAACCATCTTTCATGACATAATACTTAAAATTTAGGCCTTTTAATGATGTAGTGGTAGAGCATCTGCTTTTGGTGCAGGAGGTAGCAGGTTTCTATCCCGTTGGGGCTTGTTAAAATGGCTTTCAGGCTTTCAGTCATTGGGGTTAGCATTATGACTGACACACTGGTACTGGTAACTTGCCCAGGAAATGAGAGGATATAACTGAACAATCGTTCTAAATAGTAAAAACACCATACAAACAAACAAATTTAAAACAATCAAAGCTGACTAATAATTAAGATCATTTCTTTCTTTTGCCACAATGTGATTAAAAGTCATCTCATACAGATGCATCAAAATATGTCTTTTACCTTTCCCTCATATGGAAGCAATTTGACACATCTGTAGGAAATAATTTTTGAAAACATTGTGGCAAGATCAGAAATTGCTCAATTGTGAACAATTTGTCCGTTTGTCACATTGTCACAGTGTTTTCAACTCTATTCAATAATTATATTTTAATTGATAGAGACTTACCTCATTGGCAAATTCTTTTGTAGAGACTTATATTCTTGGCAAATTCGTTTTAAAGTCGACTGTTGTAAATGTGTCATTGAGGCAAAAGGAAAAACATAATTGAGCAATAATCATTTTCCTCACAATGTTTTTAAATTGGTTTCAAAAATTGTTACACCATTTTTCCAGATTTCACAATTTCAAAGCATACAACCTGAAAATATGATATCATATATCTCGAATATGTCATAATTTGAATATATTGTGTAACTCAAAACCAATTCCTGGAATTGGAATGGAACTGTATTGTGACAACAGCATAGCAGCAGTTTTTCTGATTTGGTTTACTTTTCATAATAAACATTCAAGTATAAATGAATTATGAAGCTACAAGTAAATAAATGAGTTCATCATATACAGAGGGATAACTCGAACAGAACAATAACTCAAACTAATTCATTGGTCCCCTTTTTAACCCTTTCCAACATACAACAAATCTGCAGCAGAAGACTTTAAACACATCCGGACAAAAACATGAAAAATCTCCATAATTGAGAGTTGAATTTCTAAATAGAGTTGAAAACATTGTGACTAAAGTTGAAATTGCTCATTATGACCAAGTTCTCCTTTTGTTGCAATTTTTTCAAAAGTCGTCTGCTGCAGATGCTTCAAAATGTGTCTGTAAGTGGGAAAGGATTAAAATGAATATTTCAATCTTTGATTATCATTTAGTTTATAGAGTGCATGCATGGCTAACAAACTTTTAAACTTACAGCAATATATTACCAGCATGGAGACTATAGCCACTGAACTACCTATAGATGCAGATGTAATTAGTATAGGGATTTTACAGCACCATATCAAACACTCCTCTTCTTGTTGAATAAATATAGGGATAATACACTGTCAAAGAATTTAGTTTTAAGCTTACCAGAGCACAAAGTCCTTATTTCTTCCGGACATCTGTCGTCAACCTTTTCTTCAAATGACATCTCCTCCTAAATGGCTGATTTGAATTTTGGCTAAATTTGGTAGGAATGATTCTCAGGTGGTCTTCCTCTAAACTTGTTCAATTAAATTAACTCAATGCAGAACTCTGGTTGTCATGACAACTGAATTGAAAAACGTTAAAATACTTTGTAAATTTTCTTGTCTGATACAGAAAGGCCTAGAGCTTAGATATTTGGTGTGAAGCATTGTCTAGTGGTCCTCTACCAATATTGTTGAAATTATGCCAATGGGTTCAAAATTTGGCCTTGCGCAAGGGGTCACCTGTTTTACATAGAGATATGAAATGAAAACTTTGAAAATGTTTTTATCTGAAACAGACCTATCAGTTTCCACAAGTCATATTAATTTGACATAAGACAGAAAACATTGTTTGGGTTGTTTCACCTTATGGCAAGTGGACCTATACTGGGCATTAGGCATCTTATATTAAAATTACCTGACGGCTAAATGAGTTACTGTGGTCGCATTACAAATCATCACTAAGGTGAGCAATCAAAAGCCATCATGGCCTTCTTGTTTAAAGGTGAAGAAGCATTGAAAAACTCTTTCAAACATACGATAACTTTGCAAATAAGAATAATTGGCTCTGTCTGTAAAAGAATCAGCCATATTGTGAAAACACAATTTTATATGAAGTTCCGACAATTAATACTTTTTTAGCAGAAGGTATCCAAGACCATTTTGATACTATTCAGAGGTCCAGATAAGTCGGAGTATACAGCTCTTTCCCACACAGTATCTCTCTTATCATCCAACCAAAGGCGATGATGTTGGCACTCAAAAGAATTGTCTCATTTCTTTTAAGTACCCACAACATAGTGTTACAGGGTCAAATAAAAATTTCAGAAAATGCAAAACGCCTCTTCTTTGATTATTTCATACAAAAGTCTTCCATCTAACTGATATAACAGTTTGACTGAATATTTGTTTATAAGTCAGAGGAGTTGTTTATATCTGGTGCTGATTTGTCATTGAACTCTCCCTGTTGATTAATAGAACATGTAGATTTTTAACCCTTTCCAACATACAACAAGTCTGCGGTAGACAACTTTGAATACATCTTGACAAAATCATGGAAAATCTCTTCAAATGAATAATTAAAGAACGATTTTGAAGCCATCAGGGCAAAAGGAGAAAGTACACATTTTGCCACGATGATTTCAAAAGTTGTCTGCTGCAAAATGGGCCTATATGTTGGAAAGGGCTAATAGATTGTGTAGATTTTCAACTGAATTGTCCTAGGTCCATCATTGTCGATACACAAAATGAAACCCCTTATCAATGTGTAATTCAGCAAAGATTGACTAGAATATTTGCCATCTGAAAATGAGCCATGATACAAGACATTTTATGAACAAATGTAGATAAAGATATATCTGCATGTCTTTGTCATCTCATCCAAATGGGGTGTTCGTCAGATATTTCTTGTAACATTCTCTGACCAATTGGAAAACAGTGCAATGCCAGATCAAACTGCATTGATGCACCTTTTGAGCAATAACTACACATTTCTCAAATGCCCTATGGCTGCCTTCACTTTTCCGTCTTCTCTGAGTCTGTCATGTTTTGATTTTTGCTTTAAGTAACTTTTTTATTGGCAGATGACTAATGTATTCCTCTTGTCCAAGGAATCTTTATTTAAGCAAAAACATCAAAATGAATTTACAGGAGTAAAATAGTAATATGGATTTCTTAATTGGAACTTTATAGTTTTTGGTTGTCTTTAGACATTCTAGTAGGAACAGTATAACCGATACTTATGGATATTAGAAATGATCTATAAAAACTGCAATGTTATACAGTAGTTATACAGAGAGAGTTCAGACAAAAACTGTGATGTAGATCTTGTATTTTTTTCTTATGTTGATATCAGCCTACTTGATGTCTCCTTGATGATCCTTTACCCCATTTTATTTTTGTTCCCATTCATTTAAAATATTATGTTTTTATACATCAAGGATTTTAAGTTATGCCGTTGTACATTCTGTATTTACGATTATGAAAACACCAGAACAAAGACTGTTAACTATGTGCAAAAGTTCAACAAGAAAATCTGCTAGTATATTTTCATTGTCTACCTCTGAACAAACCTTAGACCCCTGCACCTGTTATTATATTGTATATATCTATTTTGTTTTCAAAACATGTTTATCTTTAAATATGTTTACATAGATTTCATTTCAAGGTCAGGTTACAATTTTACCATAGATGTCAGCTGTAAATGCCATGGAATTTGCAATATTTCATAATGGCATATACTATGTTTTAACCTTTTCCTACATAAAACAAATCTGGACTAGACGACTTTGAAAACGTCTAAGCAAAAGCACAGAAAATTCTTTTAAATGAAAGAACAATCATTGAATAGAGTTGAAAACATGGTGACAAAAGGAGAAATTGCTTGTTTTGAGCAATTTCTTCTTTTGTCGCCATGTTTTCATAAAGCTGTCTGCTTAAGAGGCGTCTGAAAGTATCTATATGAGGGAAAGGGTTTATGCAGATGTTAGTGTAGTTTAGTTGAGTGATATATATTAGTTTGACTGCACTAAATTCCCAATAGTTGGTTCCTTGTAATGTCAATGCACTTAATTCACATCTGAAAAGGTGCGAGACAGTTTTATGAATTTTGCAATTTACAAACCTGTGTATGAATGTAAAGTGAAATTAGCTCATCTGATTTCTTTTCCTTTTAAAAATAATATTGTTAACATCAATGGATACTGTTACTGTATTGACATTGTTTGCACTTTAATCTTAGTAAAGTGTTGTTGTTTAATTCTTGTTTGTCATTATTTATGTTCTGGCCTTAAAACTTGCAACAATTATGACTTATTACAAGGGACCTCTCTTATTCAATGATAGGTTATGTCCCTTGTTAGTCTTGAAAAAGAAATCAGATGAGCATTTGAACTGTTTTGAAGCGTGTTTCTTTTTTTAAGAAAGCCATGTTGTTGTTTCTCTCTTTACAATCTGTTTGTAATTCCTACTAAATATATAAATTATCAGATACTTTATGAAGCTGTGACTGTTTTACTGCAAGTTTAACTGTACATGTTGGTTTTAAGAATGACTTTGGAAGTTCTGAAAGTTGACAACTAATTTTAAGTGGTATTTTCTAAATGCACATTAAGCAAAAATTGTAAGAAAATGAAGATACTTTATTTATTAGATACATTTGATGAGGTATTTTAATTAGTTAAGCAATTTATTTGAACCAACCAGCAAACATAAATAAGTCTCTGTAATGTTTGACATATGTTTACAGGAGCCCATGAAGCAGCTTGAGGTTCCATTGATGTGCAGGAGTTCAGAGAGACCACCCATGTTGGATATCAACTTTAACAGGTAATGTGTTTTCTTAGCTTGACCCTTTCCCACATGCAACAAATCTGCAGCAGACAACTTTGAAAATATAGTGACAAAAACCTGAAAAATCTCCATAATGGAAAGCTTTAATTGTTAAAAAAATTGAAAACATTGTGGCCAAAGGAGAAATTGCTCATCATGAGCAATTTCACCTTTGTCCACAATATTTTCAAAAGTCGTCTGCTGCTATTGCATCACAATGTGTCTGCATTTCGGGAAAGGGGTTTCAGTCCTGTGATAAGCGGGTTCTGACTAAGGGATTTTTCCACACAAACGGCGCAAGTACTGGTTAAGTCTCCAGGAAGCAGACATCGAGTGTGATTAATATAAGCTGAAAGCTTGTTTCGCAATCAATGTTAAATAAATAAGTGTAAAACTAAAGAGATAAATAAGTACCTCTGCTAAGAATTTCCTGGAAGCAACATTAAAATACTTTTAACTTCTTAAATAATCCGCTTGCATAGCTTTTGCTGTTCTATTAACTCTTTTCCACATATAGACACTTTCTGACGCCTCTGCAGCGGACAACTTTTTAAAACGAGCAGTTTCCCCTTATGTCACAATGTTTTCAATTTTATAAATATTTATCCTTTCATTTAAAGAGATTTTAGCAATTTTTGTCTGGATGTTTTCAAAATCCTCTGCTGCAGAATTGTCATTTGTAGGATAGTGTTAACAACCGACTTGGTTGTATACAAATGTATTCTGATATTCCATACAAATTGTCAGGTAGGGAAGGTCAATATTAAGATTTTGAATTTACCGAACCCAATCTGTAAATATCCAGGGTCATTCACATAGATCTTGTATTATTTTATCGAACCTGATATAATTGCTTGAGTAATGTTATATCAAACTGGAAAGATCCTGATCTGACCTCATAATTGCACAGGGTGATCTTAACCCTTTCCCACATACAACAAATCTGCTATAGACAACTTAGAAAAAAAACCTGGACATTTGTTAGGAATAGTTCTACAAATGAAAATATGATGATTGAATAGTGATAATAACATTCTGGCTAAAGAAGAATTTGCTCATTATGAGCAATTTCTCTATTTTCCAAAATGTTTTCAAAAGTTGACAACTGGAAATGCTGCAAATTGTGTATGCATGTTGGAAAGGGAGGTTAATATTTACTGATACATTGTCCTAAAATATGTTATACTGTGGCCTTGCTTATCAGTGATTATTACCATACAGGGAGCTATTGAAGATGTTCCAAGAGATCCACTACTGGGAGAGATTGATGTTTGAGACACCACATTATGCTATAGATGTCTATAATAAGAGGGAGGACTTACGAGGGCTGAGAGAGCACGTCCTTCTGGTAGTCAGAGATTATAACAGGTCAGTCAAATATTATCATAATGTTTTATTCAAAGTTATATTCCATTTGTTTAAGAATAATATCAACCTGTTATATTCAATAATACTAGAGGATATGTGTTTGATTTGAGTAAGAACCAACACTATTGCATTTGTAAATGAACTAGTCTAGATCCAGATCAACCTGTGTATCTATGCATCTATACAGACTTAACCCTCTCCCTTATATAGACGCTTTCTGAAGCCTCTGCCTCAAAACGAGCAATTTCTCCTTTTGCCACAATGTTTTCCACTTTTTGTCATAGGTTATCCATTCAATTATAAGAATTTCTATTTTTTGACAAAATATGTTCAAAGTCGTCTGCTGCAGAATTGTCGTATGAGGAAAAAGGGTTAAGAAACCTCTGACAAATACTGTATATTTGTACCACATGGCATAGATGCAAAGTGACATAATCCTACTTCTGCATTTGTCATTCATTCCTTTAGATTGTTTTCCTTAAGTATAGCTCACATATTTTAACTGAATAACCAACAAGTGCTACAACCAAACATAAACCTATATATAAGAAGCCAACGTTCTGTCTGTCTGTCTGTCTGTTCAACATTGATTGCACTTCTGCCTGGGTTTGATTGTCCTCCTTAATCAAGGGATTTAGATAAGATCTACAGGAGGTAGAGGAGCTGGTACAATTGCATTTTAATGGTGCTCAAATGGTGTCTGAAGGCTTTATTTTTTTATCAAAATTAAAAAAAAAAAAAAGAAAAGGGTAATGCCTTCCCTCCTTGTTACATGATGACTGCTGCAGATAATGCTATCCGGGTGAACATCCATGTAACACTTTTCTATTTAAATAGGAAATTACTTTAATATATATGAAATAATTGGCGCTCTTTGCGAAAAGCAACCGTAATAAAGTAATAAATACTTTAGAATTTGCATTCAAATCAAACTTCTTTTTAGGATCATTGCCGCCCTGTCACCAGAAGAAAGAGGTCTGTTTAGAGAGAGGATCCGCTTCCTTGATAAGAAGATCACTCCGGGACTTACTAAGCTTACCTGGGCCTCGAAGGGCATTTCTGACTTCTTTGTGACGGAGTGTAGAAGTCATTCACATAAGATCCAGAGCGTTGTTGATGACTACAAGGTAAGTTTGTTTAACTCTTAACATTATACAGATGACTTATGATGCCTCTGCAGCTCTAAACTTTTCTAAACATGATGGAAAAATAAGAAATTGCTCAGTATGCCATTATGTTATGAGCTCTTTTGATTTTCCCCACATTAGCTATAAATGTGATTTACATCATGTGAAAATCGACCTTTGGGTCTTTACAACCGGAGGAGATACAGGTAAGTCTGCAACATTGTACAATCTAATAAGGCTCTTCCCTCTTTACCATTGTGTTATCTAATCAATGTGAAAGCTTTTCGAGAACAAAGTATGCAAGTTGTCTGAAATATCTGAAATATCATACATTTCAACCCTTTCCCAGTTTCAACAAATTTGCAGCAATTTCTCCTTCTGCTACATTGTTTTCAAAAGTCGTCTGCAGCAGATTCACTGAAAAGAATCTGCATGTGCGAAAGGGTTCAGACCTCCAGAGTTCAGTCTTCGTTTGATGTGGCTCATGTTATTTTAAACATCTTTTACAGGGAGCCAATATGGATATATCCCAGAAGTGTGTTAACGTCAGTGATATGTTGCTAGTGAAGATAGATAGCAGGAAGGTCTATGAGAATATGGAGTTTGATGAGGCGCAGGCTCATCACAGGTCCATCGTGCAGAAGAGACTTAAACAGTTCCATGATGAGGTCATTTTTACCATGAAGAAAACTTACGATGTCTTCAAGTCGGATGGTGCTGAGGTAGGTTAACCCTATCTGCAATACAATGATTCTGCAGCATTAAATTAGTTAAAAAATATGGATTAATCCTATATTATGGTTACTTAGTCAAATAATCTTTTTGGGTACCAACAACATAGGATAAATGGGTCAAATAAGCAAATTTAAAAAAAAATGCAGCTCATCTAGAGCACTGGGTAAAGAATGCATAAATTTATCCTACATACAATAAATCTGCAGCAGACAAATTTGAAATCATCAAAGCATAAATATGAAAAAAAAGTTATAAATGAATATTTAATTATTTAATAGAGGTGAAAACATGATGGCAAAAGGAAAAATTGCTAGATTTGAAAAAAAAATCCCTTTTGTCACAATATTTTCAAAAGGACTAATCAATTACATACATGTATAAATACGCAGTTTTGTATATGTTTTACGGTTAGCGTTGGGGATTTGAAACCGGGCGTCCCGGTTTCGATCATCAGTCGCAGCATGACGGTCATGTTGGAGTGCCCTTGGGCAAGGCACATTTTCTAGCCTAGTACTGGTTTGTTTATCCAGGGATCACTGTTGCCGTGATATGACTGAAATAATGTTGAAAGCGGCGTAAAACCCCAATAAAATGAAAAAAAAAGTATATGTTTTACTCTTTAAAACTGCAATTGCCTCTTTGGTTTTGAGGCCCCACCATTTGTGAATATTTATACTATATAGTTTAAATGGTATTGATGGCTTTCCTCTATGATGCTTAGATAGCATAATGTCTGTTGCACTTTGTCCGGACAATAAGTGAAGTACTGTTGAAATCTTCCAAAATAATTCAACAATTCTGCAGCAGAAAACTTTGAACCCTTTTAGGCAAAAACATGGAGTTACATTTACTGAAAACATTGTGGCAAAAGGAGAACTTGCTTATTTCTCCTTTAATCACAAAGTGTTCAAAAGTCTTTTGCTGCAGAGATGTCAGAAAGCGTGTAAGTGTGAGAGGGTTAAAACTAAATAAAGTCTCTATGTTTCAGGTCCAATCCCACTGGCACAGATATACAGAGAAGATGGACAAGATGGTGGAAGAGGCGTTCAGGTTGAACATCAAGTGGTCTCTACAAGAACTGTCTAAAGCCATCAATGGGGACGGTAAATCTGCTCCAAACCCTCTCTTTAGAGTTAAAGTCTGTCTCGAAGGAGATAAGGTAATAACTTTTTTTCTTTTCAACTCTTAAAGAACTATGGAACTATTTATTCTTTCAATGCAGAGTGAATTTTCTACAGAATGCCGCAGAAGAGATTTTACCATGCAACGGTGATATTCATTCTATAAGGACACATTGTTCACTTTTGCAATTAATATTTCCTTGTTTTAAAAATCTTTAGTGGTCTTATTTCTTGTCTGACACTTAATGATCATTTCTCTGTCTTCTGTCAAGCACAGATACTTTGACTTTGGCTATATGGTTATTGATTAATTGCAACTGGTAGTATTTTGCAAATAAATTGACACCAGTTTATTTTTTATTGCAGGTTGAGTTTGCACCCACACTTAAACAGCTGGCAACAATAGTAGGAAGTATTGGTTCTCACCTCACCACGTCTATCTCAGACATTCCACGATTACCCACAGTCCTTACAAAGAAGAAGTCCTCTAGAGATGTATGTATCAACTACTTACCTCTTGTCATGCCGTATTCCAGGAATCCGCCATGGCCGAGTTGTTAGCATCAGGGATTCAAACCAGGCTTCCCAGGTTCGATCCCTAGATGTGGCACTGCGGTCATGGTGGATTGCCCTTGGGAAAGACACATTTCCTAGTCTAGTACTGGTTCGTTTACCAAGGGATCACGAATAAAACAACTGTCGCTGTGATATAACTGAAATTATGTTGAAAAGGGCGTAAAAGCCTAGTAAATCAAATCATGTTGAATTCCTGCAATGGATTGCACATCCTACATTTTTAGAGACAAACGGCTACCAACCCAGCAAATTGGAAATGGTTTAATAAGTCAGATGATACTTTTATAATTGCTGACAGATGTTTTCAAAAATTACAATTTTATCCCTTTCCCTCATACTGATGACATTCAGGCGGCTTTTGAATACATTGTAGCAAAAGGAAAACATGCTCATTATAAGCAATTTCTGCTCTTGCTTCAACGTTTTCAAATGTATTTTTTTGCAGATGTGTCAAAATAATTCTGTAATTGGAAAGGGGTTAATCCTTTATCATATAAAGATGCTTTCTGACGCCTCTGCATCAGACAACTTTTGAAAATATTGTGACAAAAGGAGAAATTGCTCAAAAGGCGTGTTTTCACCTTTGGCCACAATTTTTTCAACTTTCATTTAAAGAAGATGTCCATACTTTTGCCTAGATGTTTTCAAATACCTCTGCTGCAAATTTTAAGTATGAGGGAAATGGTTATATAAGAATGTATCAATTAGTAAAAAAACAATTTTCAGATATATCTTGGTCTACATTTAAAGTCACATAAAATATAAATAGCAGTAAAAGGGTTGAAATATTCAGTTATATAGCCATCTTTGAACTTCTTTGCTGCAGCCAACTTTAAAAAATAGTGACAATTGTGGGGGAAAAAGACTTATTTAGCAATATTTCCTCTTCCCAAGTGTTTTATATTCTGTCTCAAGTTGATAATTCATTGTCTACAAAATACACTGACAGATATTTTCAAATCTGACAATTTTAAAAATTGCATAATAATCAGGTGATGGGTTAACATTTCTATTCTCTAGCCAATCCACCAAGTCATTGCCAGAGATGAGGACACGAAAAAGATACAAGGGGTGATCAGTCAGGGTATGCAGCTCAATGCACAGAACCTCCAGAACTATCTCAGCACATGGGACAACTACAGAGAAATCTGGGAGATCCACAAAGATGCCTTCATCCGTAGATACCAGCGACTTAATCCACAAGTTTCATCATTTGATGCTGATATTGCAAGGTAATTTAGACAGCAATTAAATTAAGTTATTGTGCCTAGAGATACCTAATTAAAAGCTAACATTTTTTGACAACTTATTGTCAAAAAATTCATCTATAACAGATGACTGTTGAAAACATTATGGAATAGAAAGAGTTGCTCATAATGTATTTCTTTTTGCTTTCATTCTTAATGTCATTATTTATGAGCCTGTCCATGCAAAAGGTACAAGATGACGTTTATGAACAGCTTGTTAGAATCTTGTTTCAATTCTGACAAGACGATGCAGATGGCCAGAGTTGGCACTGTATATTATAATTGAAGACTGTTGGAAATATTGTAGGAAAAGGAGTAATACCTTAAAATGTCAGATTAACTCTACGACTATTGTTTTGTGATAAACACAGTGCTTTAAATGCAAACTGATGAACAATATCGTTGGAAAAGGAAAACAAATCTCATTTTCCTAAGCCATTTCTTCACAATCTGAAAATTATAAATTTCTATAGTCTGTAATGGACATATTTCATGTTCTTAAAACATTATTTTACCTACAAACCCTATTTTGCAGGTACACAAAAGAATCATCTCACTCTATTTTGCAAATCCATAGAATGGTTACATTCAATATTATGAGGCCCCTGAAAGAATTATCTCACTGAGACAATTCTTTTAACTCTTTCCCAAATACAACATATCCACAGCAGACAACTTTGAAAACATAAAATAAAAAATAAAGGAATTCTACTTAAATGAATAGTGTTGAAACATTGTGGCAAATGGAGAATTGCTCATTGTAAGGAATGTATCCCTTTAACACAATGTTTTCGAAAGTTGTCTGCTGCAGAGACATCAAAATGTGAGCAAGGGTTAAATACCCACAACAAAGGGGTATATTGAGTAATAATCAATATATTTTTGGGACAAAACCATAGAAATCCTTCATACATGTATAAAGTTACTGCTTAATATAACAGATCTGTTCATTCTTTCTGATGCATTTGCCGGGGACGAACATTATGTAGAATACTGGTACACAAGAATCTCATAGTTAAATGTGAAACAATGAAAAACTGTTGACAATGGCATTGAGGTTGAACCTTTCACGCGTACAACAAATCTGCAGCAGACTATTTTGAAAGCATCTGGGCAAAAATACGGAAAATGTCTTTAAATGGAAGTAGTATTATTGAATATAGTGGCAAAAGGGGATATTGCTCATAAGTTTTCTGCTATAGATGCATCTGAATGTGACTGCATTTTGGAAAGGGTTAAATCTATCATTCAATATACTTACAGATACACTGAGGTAGCTAACAATGTACAGACACAAGAAACCATTCTAAACATCCAGTTTGTATTGCTGGACTGCAGTCCTCTCAAGTACTCCATCCTTACTCACTGTACTGAATGGCAGAATAAGTTCACAACCCTACTCAGTGAGATTGCTACCTCCAGGCTGAAGGAACTCAACCAGTTCTTAAAAGATAATGCCGAAAAGTGAGTATTTGCATTTCAAACTCTTTTCTGTTCTGGGAAAAGCGCAAATCTTCTTCCAGACATATGGAACTAAATGAGTTCTTGAATATTGTTTCGGTTTTTCTTTTGTTCAATGAAATGCTCAAGTCTGAAATATCCTTCTAGACATAAGGAAAGGAATGATTTCTTGAAAATAAATGCTGAAAAGGGAGTGATTGCATAGACTGCTTTTAATTTAAGCTGTCTCCGGTTCAAAGAAAAGCTCAAGTCTACTTCCAGACTTCAGGAACTCAATAATATGTCTTCCACCAATGGGCTGACAGTCTATAGATGTTGAAAAGCAGCCAGTTGCTTTGAAAGACTGTTGTTTGGAGTACTGGTATGAGAAAACTAGGAAACAGATGGGAAGGTGAACTGGCTGACGTGATAAGATTGATTTCTTTTAGAAAAACAGCGTTAAACCCCATCAATCAATTAATGATTTCTTGAAAGCTAATGCTGAAAAGTGAGTTTGCCTTGGTCATTGAGGCTTGAAATAAAAAATATGTGTTATTTAAGTACACGTTTACTATTTACTTTGTATACAGTGTAAGCAAACCACCCCAGACACTGGATGAACTTGGTGCCAGTCTAGAACTCTGGGAGTCCCTGCATGGAGGACTTACGACCACAGAGGCCAAGTTCTCCCCACTACATGATCAGTTTGGAATACTTGAAAAATATGAAGTGGCCATCCCAGATGATGTAAGACTTTCTTTTCTTTTTGTTGTTGTTGTCTGCCTTAGCAGTATGACACATAGGGGTCACTGCCTGCTTGTTTGTCTGTCATGCTATCACTAGCTGACTATTAACCCTGTCCCACATACAACAATTCTGCAGGAGATGACTTTGAAAACATAAAAACAGAAACCTGAAAAACCTCCATAAAAGATAGCTTAATTGTTAAATAAAGTTGAAAACATTGTGGCTAAAGGAGAAATTGCTCATCATGAGCAATTTCACTTTTGGCCACAATGTTTTCAAAAGTCATCTGCTGCTATTGCGTCAAAATGTGTCTACAGGTGGGAAAGGGTTCTTTTCAACAACTGTCCGAGCAAAATAACATATCATACAAAAAATGGCAATATCATTTTCTGCTGTTTCTCATAGACTTCTTGTGCCAAAGCTTGTGAAAAAGCTCAATGATCATTTTTTCGTTGTCTTTCTATTCTTCATGCACTTACTGACTTATTAACAGGAAACGCATTGTCTTTATAGATATTATAATTTCTTTATTCAAATATTTTTAAAAATCAGCTGCTTTGCTGATTTTTGTTTGTTCTTTTGTCCTCAAGTAAAAAAATATGATAATATGGAACTGTGATGTTATTAATTCATTTCCACATACAACAAATCTGTGATAGACAACTTTGTAAATCAAGCAATAACCCTTTCTACCTATAGACGCATTTTGAAAAAATTGTGACAAAATGAGAAATTGCAATGTTGTCTGCTGTAGATTTGCTGTATGTGGGAAAGGGATAACATAGATACTGTTGGCCAATGACCGATAACTCCTTCTTAATTGGACCTCCATATTGAATTCAAATAAACATGAAGTTAATAAATTGATTTACAGGTTAAAGGCATGCTGAATGACCTCAACACAGAATGGGTCACCTTCCAGGAGAAATTGATTGAATCTGAAGGAATGCTCAAAAAACACAAAGTATGTAAAAGTTACAGAGTTGGCTGGAACTTGTCAGTAGAGCTCTAGATATGGGGAGTTTTTTACGTTCTAAAATCCATATTTTACCCTCTAACCCTATAATGTGGGTACTCAAAAGAATCGTCTCAATGATACGATTCTTTTGAGTACCCATATCAAAGGTTTGGTTGAAGGATAAGGGAGATATTGTGGGGAAAAGAGCTGTATACTCCTCCTTATCTAGACCTCTGTATCAGGACATATTCCTGTTATATTCTCTTTTTCAATAACCCAGAAAAAAAACCCGATGAATTAGTAACAGCTTGTCCATCTTAGGCAACTGAATGAGTAAAAAGAATAAAATCGCCATTGAACCATCAAAATACAGTGCATATGTTTAAGTTACCAAGGATAAAATTATTCCCACCAAGTCTTTAAAAAGTAGAGCATAGGGATACCTTATCATGTAATAGTTGACTGATCACTGCATTACGTAAGATTCCTTACTTATGTTAACTTGACCTATTTATTATGCATTTTGACCAAGTTAGTTAATAGTTTGTAAACAGCAAATTATCCAGGGAACTGTATGATAGCGTTAATTCACAAAATCAATTATATGTTATTTCAGGAAAAGTTCAAGACGAATCTCCTTGGTCAGTCCGAAGAGTTTAAGAAACAGGTTCACAATTTGATGGATGAATTCTCACAGAAAGGACCTTTTACCAGCAATATTCTTACTGGTGAAGCTCTTGGTAATATTGAAGGCATCCGAGCACAGATGGAAGCACTCAAGAAACAAGAGGCTGATATTCGTCGTGGTCTTAACATCTTCAAAATTGAACAGCCACCATCTAAGGAGATTGGTTCTTTGGAGAAGGTATGTTTTTAGCTTGTCTGCGTCTTCCCAAAACTTTAGCCTTACCTCTACCTCATATCTCAAAAACCATTCAACATTTTCTAATGAAACTTGGTACACATGTTTCTAGGAACAATACATAATGTCTGTACCAAGTCAGAACACTTTGGCTTTAATAATTATTAGGTAATACTCGTTTTTGACTTAGAAAAAGGCAGACAAGCATTGTTCTTGACTCTTCGCTTGTGGTGCTCTTGTTTATCACATACTTTTTGCTTGTTGATGATGAACACTTATCAGGCTTTATGCATGAAGCCATTGGTTTGTTATGCATTGTCATGAAACGGGTGTTGCAGTTCAAGATATTTGTCTCCATATTTGAAAAATAAAAAAGGGATACAATCAAGTATGTAAACACTTTGTGTAGTAACCAATTGGTATTAACTTAGTAGACTTGGCTATTAAAAGAACTTGTTGATTATCAAGTCAAGTCAAGATTTATTTTGCTTCATGCTTGAATATGTAATAAACTAACCTTAATAGCAGATTTTCAACAAGTGTAGAAAAAAGTCAGCCTTTATTAGCTCGTCTGTTTTTCAAAGGGTATTGTGATAACATTAGCATCTTCTGCATCCTCACAAAAATTTAACCTTACCTGATAACTAAAAAAACATTCAACATTTTCTAATGAAACTTGGTACACATGTTTCTAGTAACTATATGCATGTCTATACCAAGTCACAACACTCTGGCTTTAATAATTATTCAGTAATGCCCCCTTTTTCGACTAAGAAAAAACAGACAAGCATTGGTGTTGGCTCTGCGGCGCTCTTGTTAAAGTATCTGACACAAATGGGCAATGTTTTTGTCAGAAGTTTCTTGATATATATTCTATGAATAATTGGCAAACCATGATTGGCCTAGGGTGTGTTTGGGTGTTTGCCTTGAGCACTGTCAATTGTTAATTTGATTTTTGTAGGATCTGGAATTGATAGAAACCATCTGGAATTTGAATAAAGAATGGGAAGGACTCTGGGCTAGTTGGAAGGATGGCAAATTCACAGATTTGGAGACTACTAGCATGGAAACTCAGTGTGTTACGATCTTCAAGAAACTCAACAAATATAGCCGAGATCTTAAGGTAATGCAAAAAGGTGTTCATAGTTTCAACTAAATGTACAATAGTATTTTCATTCATAATATGGGAAGTTTTGAAGGTGATGACAATTAAAATGGAACTGCATGTTTTTACAGGGCTTTTTATCATCATAATTACAAGTTATAATATGTTAGTTTTGAAGAAATTAGGAACATTATTATATAGTACAAAATGTTTTATCTTTGCAAAACTAAAAACCTCCACATTCTTTTTAAAAGCTGCTGGTACATAAATACTATTAGACAAAGTAAAAAGTATTTAAGGGAAAGAATTAATTGTTTAGTTAGCATATTTTTCTCTTTCATACAATTCTTAAACTTTATAACATGAGTCATAAAAGGTTTTTTGACGGCAAGGGTTAAATTAGGGTTTAATTTTTCCCCCCATAAACAACAAATATGCAGACAGTTTGAAAACATCAAATATATCTATAAATTAAGTTAATATTTATTAAAAAGATCTGAAAAGATTATTGCATAAGTAGAAATTTCTCCTATTGGAAATTGTTAATTATTCTGAGTTTTTTTGTGGAAGGTGTTTTGTTTTGACTATGAGATGTTTATACGGATCAGACTCATGAAATAATCCATCCTTTGTAGACAATTCATGTAAGTCTATTGCACCTGCACAAATGTTTTTCTCAGCATTATTAGCTCACCTATATGACATACAGTGGAGTAATAGCTTACTTAATAGCAAGGAGGGCTATTAATTCAGGGGTTGTAAGTTTGAGTCCCTGTGTGGCTATTGATTATTTCCGATGATTGACACATAAAATAGCGTTTATGTCTGAGGAAGCCAGTTGCCTGGGAAGAATCTTGTGTGGAATAATAGAGAGAAAAATCTAGGAAACACATAGTTAGGTGAACTATCTGTGTTATAACTGTAAAACGGTGTTGAAATCCAATCAATCAGTTTTAATTGCAGAAGGACTGTTAATGTCATCACTTTGGGCATGTCTGCACACAGATATATACATCCTGAAATTTGATGTGGCACAAAAAATACCAATTATTCCATAATCTGCAAGATTCTTATTCCTTTTATCACATACACAACAAATCCATAGCAGATCTATGACTTTGAACACATTTTGCCAAACATATGGAAAATCTCAACAAATTAAATAATAATTGAATAGAGTTGAAAATATTGTGGCAATAGGAGAAGTTGCTCATTGCCACGATGTTTTCAAAGTCTTCTACTGCAAATCATCAGAATGCATCTTAAGTAGAAAAGGGTTGAATGGACTCTTTCAAGCCACAATAGCTCAGTCAGTAATGATCAGGGCTGTTGATCATGGAGTTGCGAGCTTGATATTCGGGTCAGCCAAAATTCTCTCAGACAATTGTTAGAAAACAGTATATTTTATTTTTTTCCCACAGATGCTTTCTGGACCTCTGCAGCAAATGACTTTCGAAAACATGGCCAAATGACAATTACGCCTTTTGTCAAAATGTTTTCAACTTTTTTCGATAATTATATTTATAGAGTTGCCATAATTTTTACTTAATGCTTTTAAAGTCATCTGCTGCAGATTTGTGGTATTTCAGAAATGGTTAACTAAAGTGTCTGTGAGAAGGTTGCCAGTAACTTAAAGTGTTTTTTTTTATGGAGTACTGTTGCACTGGTGAAGGAAAGCTACGAAATAGCTGGATGGTTCAACTTGTTACTGCTACTTAACTGAAATACTGTTGAAAAAGCAACATTTTATTGCAATGTATTTATTGTAGAAGGTTTTAGAAAGCCTGAATACATATATAAGCTATTAGTAAAGCCATTGATTAGACCATTTGAAAATGTTCACTCATCCTAGTCTTTATGCACCAATTTACTGGCTTTTGGGATAAGTGTTACCGACACTTTTAAAAAGAAACATCTCTCACTCTGTATTATTATAAGATTATGCTTATATGCCTTGTTCATAAAGTTTATCAGACAACTGCTTGTAAAGAAAAATCACAGGCCATGGGCAAAACTCCATGAACTAAAACTAGCTTACCTGAGTTACTGTAGTAACCAACACACATATTTTGAACCTGTAAATAAAGGCAGTAATACATAAAATTAACATACTTGAATTAAGATGAATTTTAAATTGAAAAATTTGATTATTTTATTTAAATCGGCAGGGAAAACAAGTTAGACCTTCTCTCAGCTGGTGGAATGTTTACAGACTGCTAGGAGCTTTAGGGAAACACCCTAGCATTTCTGTCTTGAGGGCCACAAACCTCCATTTAATAACTATTTATAATAATTATAAAAATGTCAGATTTTTCTGGAATGGTAACATTGGTAAAAATTAAAACATTTGAACTGGTTCTAAGTTGTTGTTTTGATGGTTGAATTATAAAATAAAATATAATATGAACCTATTAAGTCATAAGACCATTTAGTTTGAACCCTTATTTTGTGATTGTGTATCCAACAACCAAAAGCCTTGTTCTGATAGTCATTAGTAATGAGTTACGTCATCTCTGTGGAGCCCTATTTTGAGTTATGCCACAGCTGATAAAAAAAAGTTATATTTTCAAGATTAACTTGGAATTGTTCAAGTGAGATGTCTATTAGTTTTCAAAGTAAATGCGTCTATGAAATAAGTATGTTAAATACTGTACAGTACGTACCATTCATATTTGAAAAGCATACATATGTAAATATTTTTTTTTTAACCTCTCCCACATAAAGGGAATCTTTTAGAATGCCTTGGCAAAAATATGAACAATTTCTACAATTATTGAATACAGTGAAAAACATTGTAGCATGATGAGCAGTTTCCTTTATCATATTATTTCACAATGTTTTCAAAAGTTGTCTGTCGCACATGTGCCAATATAAATTTGCCAGTGGGAAAGGGCAAACAAATTAGCAATTTCTCTGAAATTCAAAAGCTGATAGCTGCTACAGACAGGTCTTTTAATGAATTGTACCTCTGATGTAATGTTTGCTTAGTTCAAGTGGTCCTTTAAAAACATATGACCGTAAATGAAGGTTTCACTTTTCTTACTGTTTCCAGGACAAGAACTGGGAGGTTGTGGACACTAGCAAGAACAAGGTTGATCAGTTCAAGAGAACCATGCCACTTATACAAGATTTGAAGAATAAAGCAATGAGACCTCGCCATTGGACCAAGATACAGGTAAATTCTTCATATTCCATACTCTTAACCTTTATTTTCCTATAGCTGAGCCCCCATAGCTCAGTAGGCAGCGACGTGAGCCTGTCATGAGTTTGAATGCCAGCTTGGCAAACACTCTTTCCAACGTTTGACAAAAGTCACTGTGACAAGTGTCATTCATCTTTCACCAATGGGCTAGCAGTCTATATTGAAAAGCAACCAAATCAAATCAAATAATTTATTTAAATATTTAGGCCACCGATCCATAACATAAACACTACATATATAGTTGTGCCCCCACAAAATACAATTATATGTATATACCTCAAGTTGTTATGTTACAAAATATATACCATAGATAGGAAATAGTGTAATGAACGGACCAGTTGCTTTAAATGTATGTTGTGTGGAGTACTGGCTGCCGTAATATAACTTAAAATTGTTGAAAAAAGCGTTATTCTCCTATAGCCACATTAAAAACATTTTCTTACCATGCTTTGTGCCTTTTTAAGGGACACTGACAAAAAAATAGACAGAACAAGATCAGCATGCATGTTTGTGTATATTAATCTTGGATATGATCATTCCCTACTCGGTTTTTTTCCAAGAAGACATTACTCTTTAAATATCTATGAACTTGTACAAAAGCATTTTTATATTAACGGTTTCTAGAAATCACTAGGATAAGGGTTGAAATAAGTCTTAACCCTTTCCCACATACAACAAATCTGCAGCAGACAACTTTGGACACATCTAGATAAAAACGTAGAAAATCCCCATAAATGAAGGTTAAATTACTCGAAAAAGTTGAAACATTGTGACAAAAGGAGAAATTGCTTGTTTTGAGCAATTTCCTCTCCTTGTCACATTGTTTTCAAAAGTTGTCTTCTACAGAGGCGTCAGAAAGTGTCTATATGTGGGAAAGGGTTAAAACAATTGGAACCATGGTGTGGTCTTTCTTCCAAAATACAGGTTATTCATTTTCTTGTAAATACTATAAATTTGCTGATCTACCTTCAATCAGTTAACCCTTTCCCACCAGCAGATGCATTTTTACTCATCTGTAGTAGACAACATTTTAAAACATTGTGGTAATTTTTAGCATAATGAGCAGTTTCTCATTTTACCACAATGTTTTTAACTCTATTTAATCATTGTACTTTTAATTAGAGATTTTCCATATTTTTGCAAAGACTATATCTCTGAAAAGTTGTCTGCTGCAGATTTGTTCTAATGTATGTGGGAAAGGGTTAAACCTTATATATGTCAAAATTTGGGTTTCTTAACCCTTTCCCTGATATAGAGCTTTTTGAAAACATAGTGACAAAAGAAGAAATTGCTCAAAACAAGCAATTTCTCCTTTAATTGATTGATTGATTGATTGGGGTTTAACGCCATTTTAAACAATTTCACAGTTATATCACGGCGGCCAGTTCACCTACTCATGCATTTCCTGGTTTTCTCACACCAGTACTCCACACAACACTCTTCCCAAGCAACTGGCTGCTTTTCCACATAGACATTAGCCCATTGGTGGAAGACGAATGATGCATGTCGCATTGACTTTTGTCAATCGTCGGAAAGAAAGTTGGCCGAGCCGGGATTCAAACTCACAACCCCTGGATTGACAGCCCGCGTTGATACCGACTGAGCTAACGGGGCTCGGCATTTCTCCTTTTGACACAATGTTTTCCACTTTTTGTCATAGGTTATCTATTCAATTATGGAGATTTTCTATGTTTTGACAAAATACGTTCAAAGTCGTCTGCTGCAGAATTGTCGTATGAGGGTAAGGGTTAAACAGAGAGGTAATGATATTTAAATGTACGTTTTTGTATATTTTAATCAGACTAAGATGCAGCGAACCTTCGATCACACAGCGGAGGACTTTACTCTAGAGAAGATCATTGAGTTTGGATTTGACCAGTTTGCTGAGAATATCAATGATGTCTCTGGTGCAGCGACGAAGGAGTTGGCAATTGAACTGGTAGGTTATTTCATTCCTTACCTTTAAACGCCTCAGTTGTGTAGTGGTAGAGCCTCAGGTATTGGAGGCCCTGGGTTTGTGTCTCTGCCTGGTCATATCAAAGACTTAAATGGTAGTTATGATTTTCCCTCCATGGCTCAAAAAATTGTTGAAATTGGCATAAAACACTTTCCAAATGTATCCTAAACCTTTATTTCATATGGTTTTTCAAAACATCTTGGTATTAATTTCGGATATTGCTCATCCTATGTTTATTTTTGTGTATAAATAAGCTGGAATGCAGTAAAATCAACATTATGGTATTTATGACAAGTGGAGAGAAAGATGCCCAACACAGTAATCTGATAAAAACAACCCTATAAAAGCTACTGTGATTAAGTCGAAAGCAAGTGTCAAATCCAATAATTGTAAATTTAGTTTAATAATTTGTTAGTAATTCATTCTTTTTTTTTACATAAAAAAATGTAAATAATTGTGCAGGTTGTCATTTATAAGGTCTTATTAATTTTCAATATTTTGCTTCGTTAGTTCAAGACTTGAATTAGATTATTAGCTCTTGGCTATTTATGTTCTATATCTGAGTAAGCTCACTAATGTAATTCAATTAAATCTTTAATTTGCAGGCTTTGGATGCCATCCAACAAACATGGAACACCACAGAATTGGACATTGCTCCATACAAGGGATGCTTCAAAGTCAGGTAATACCAGGTTAAAATATTAGTTTTTTCTGTCAGAAAGTTAAAGGTTTTTTTTAACCTGAGCTTTAGTGTTAGTCATTTCTGCATGATGTTATTTATCTGATAGAATTAAGTATGTTTATGAATACATAGTTTGCCTTTTTATTTTGAAAAAAAAAATGGTTTTAGATTTGAGATAAACCCTCTACAATTAATTATTTGATCTAATTATAATATGTTCATTACTTATTTACTTATTTACGTTTAGAAATACATTTGCTTATGTATTATGTATACAAATAGCATTTGCTCACTGTAGACTACTTGAGACAAACTCGCCCCCATACTTTAAAAATGGTAGTAATGGCTAACCTTCTTGGCGCTAAGGGTTGCATGGTTAGCATTACAACTAACTAGCTGGTGTCAGGGTAAATGGACCAGAAGTACTGGTAGCTTACCCAGGAAAAGTCGGGATATAGCTAAAATTATTGAAAGCGGCGTAAAACACCAAACAATTGACTAACTCACTTTTTGTGCGTGTAAAATATGTCTCCTCTACATGTATTGAGATATTGAAATTGCTGTACTTTTCCATTAGAAAAAATATAACATATGACATGATGAATTGGGGCTGTTATTTTGATTCACAAGTGAATGGAAGAATTTAGAGAATATGGGAAATTGATCACATCGCTGCGTAGGTATTAAAAGTTGCCTGTATAAGTGAAGGGCTTAACCCTTTCCCACATGAAGACGCATTTTGACGCAAAAGCAGCAGACGACTTTTGAAAACATTGTGGGCAAAGGTGAAATTGCTCATGATGAGCAATTTCTCCTTTGGCCACAATGTTTTCAACTTTATTTAACAGTCAATAGCGACGCGGGCTGTCAATGCAGGGGTTGTGAGTTCCAATCACAGCTTGGACAAAAGTCACTGTGACCTGCGTCATTCGTCTTTCACCAATGGACTGTTTAACAGTCTATGTAGAAAAGCAGCCAGTTGCTTGGAAAGTATGTTGTGTGGTGTAATAGTGAGGGAAAACCAGAAAACGCATGAGTAGGTGAACTGGTCGCCGTGATATGACTGAAAAATAATTGAAAACGGCATTAAACCCCAATCAATCAATCAATATTTTATTGAAATTTTTCAGGTTTTTGTTACTATGTTTTCAAAGTTGTCTGCTGCAGATTTGTTGTATGTGGGAAAGGTTTTAAACCACCAATACCATCTACTTTACAGGAGTACAGATGATGTGTTTGCGGCTCTAGAAGATAACCAAGTACAGCTGTCAACAATGAAAGCTTCACGATTTGTTAAAGCCTTTGAACAGGATGTTGATAAATGGGAGAGAACTCTGTCCCACATTCTGGAGGCTGTGGAAATGCTGCTAACTGTACAGAGACAATGGATGTATCTAGAGGTAAAGTGTTTTTAACCCCCCTTTCCCACCTGTAGACAAATTTTGACACATCTGCAGTAGGCATTATGGCAAATGGAGAAATTGCTTATGTCACAGTGTTTTCAACTCTGTTCTAAAATTAAGTCTGTCATCAGTAGTGGTTTTCTGTATTTTACCTTCATTTTTAGCTCGACTATTCGAAGAATATGAGAGCTATACTACTCACCCTGGCGTCGGCGTCGGCGTCCACGTCACACTTTGGTTAAGGTTTTGCATGCAAGTTCTTAAATACTACATGTATTGCATTGAAACTTTCTACAACCCTACCAAACTATCACACCAATGTAGATTATCAAGTTAGATAACTCTATCCTGCATATTATGCAAGTTATGGCCCTTTTTTACTTATAAATTCTGGTTAAGGTTTTGCGTGCAACTAAAGTAAGAGTCCATATCTCAGTATTTAATTGATGCATTGCATTGGAACTTTATACAGCACTACCAAACTATCACACCTATGTAGATTATCAAGTTAGATAACTCTATCCTGCATTTTATGCAAGTTATGGCCCTTTTTTTACTTAGAAATTCTGGTTAAAGTTTTGCGTGCAACTAAATTAAGAGTCCATATCTCAGTATTTAGTTGATGCATTGCATTGAAACTTTCTACAACCCTACCCAACTATCACACCTGTGTAGATTATCATCTAAGATAACTCTATCCTGCATTTTATGCAAGTTATGGCCCTTTTTTTACTTAGAAATTCTGGTTAAAGTTTTGCGTGCAACTAAATTAAGAGTCCATATCTCAGTATATACTTGATGCATTGCAGTGAACCTTTATACAACCCTACCCAACTATTACACCTATGTAGATTAACAAGTTAGATAACTCTATCCTGCATTTTAGGCAAGTTATGGCACTTTTGTTTAATAGAAATTATGGTTAAAGTTTTGTGTGCAACTAAATTAAGAGTCCATATCTCAGTATTTACTTGATGCATTGCATTGGAACTTTCTACAACCCTACCCAACTATTACACCTGTGTAGATTATCAAGTATGATAACTCTATTCTGCATTTTATGCAAGTTATGGCCCTTTTTTTACTTAGAAATTCTGGTTAAAGTTTTGCATGCAACTAAATTAAGAGTCCATATCTCAGTATATACTTGATGCATTGCATTGAACCTTTTTACAACCCTACCCAACTTTTACACCTATGTAGATTAACAAGTTAGATAACTCTATTCTGCATTTTATGCAAGTTATGGCCCTTTTTTTACTTAGAAATACTGGTTAAAGTTTTGCGTGCAACTAAATTAAGAGTCCATGTCTCAGTATTATACTCGATGCATTGCATTGAACCTTTATACAACCCTACCCAACTATCACACCTATGTAGATTATCAAGTTAGATAACTCTATCCTGCATTTTATGCAAGTTATGGCATTTTTTTAACTTAGAAATTCTGGTTAAAGTTTTGTGTGCATCTAAATTAAGAGTCCATATCTCAGTATTTACTTGATGCTTTGCATTGAAACTTTCTACAACCCTACCCAACTATCACACCTGTGTAGATTATCAAGTATGATAACTCTATCCTGCATTTTATGCAAGTTATGGCCTTTTTGGACTTATAAATTCTGGTTAAAGTTTTGCATGCAACTACATAAAGAGACCATCTCTTAGTAACTACTTGATGCATTGCATTGAAACTTTATACAGCCCTTACCAACTATCACATATATGTAAACAATCAAGTATGATTACTCTATCCAGCATTTTATGCAAGTTATGGACCTTTTTGGACTTAGAAATTCTGGTTAAAGTTTTGCAACTACATTTAGAGTGTAATCTCAGTAATAACTTGAAAAATTGTATTGAAACTTCATACAACCTTTCCCAAGTGCACAACTATAAACACAACCAATTAAGATAACTCTATCCTGTATATGGTGCAAATTGTTGCCCTTTTTTTACTTAGAAATTATGGTTAAAGGTTTGCGTGCAACTACATTAAGAGTCCATATCTTAGTAACTACTTGATGCATTCCATTGAAAGGTTATACAACCCTATCTAACCATCACACCTATGAAAATAATCATGTTAAATAACACTATCCTGCATATAATGCAAATTATCACCCACTAAGAAATTGTGGTTAATGTTTTGCATGCAACTACATTAGAGTCCATTATCTCAGTAACTTAAGTAAGCGGTGGAATAGTCGAGCGCGCTGTCCTCCGACAGCTCTTGTTTATAAAGATGCTGCTGCAGATTTGGTGTATGTGGGAAAGGGTTAGATTTGGGTTGAATTAGAGGGAGCTTTTAAATATACAGTATATCCTTTTAAAATGGCACTGAGGAGCAAAAATACTTTTAGAGCAACATTTAATTAGAAAAATCTGATAATACATTGTTAGGTGAACTGACTATTGTGATATAACTGAAAACTGTTAAATCCCAACTGATTAACTACACTTCTACAATTATTACCATCTTCTATTTATGAATTAAACTGACATTTTGAGGATTAATAGGTTTTTTCCCTTCCTTGTTGTCCATATTTCTTATAACAGACATCAGGGAAAATAGGATATCAGACAGTTGAGTCTTTGTGGACTCTGCATAAAGTATCAATCAGCCTAAGCAGGCTGCACAGGCTAATCCGGGCAGAGACTTTTCGCCTCCTGTGGATTTTCTGTTTAAGGAATCAGTACTCTATACCTCTATCCCCGAGATAGAATTGGTTGGACCAGATTAGCCTGCACAGATTGTGCAGGCTGATCTGGGCTGATACATTAGGCAGAGTTCATAAGGTTGGTTTTCTCGTTGAATGGCTCATGTTAAAGAACATTTTATTTCAATACATTAACAGGTCTCACATCTATGTAAACAATCAAGTATGATTACTCTATCCAGCATTTTATGCAAGTTATGGACCTTTTTGGACTTAGAAATTCTGGTTAAAGTTTTGCAACTACATTTAGAGTGTAATCTCAGTAATAACTTGAAAAATTGTATTGAAACTTCATACAACCTTTCCCAAGTGCACAACTATAAACACAACCAATTAAGATAACTCTATCCTGTATATGGTGCAAATTGTTGCCCTTTTTTTACTTAGAAATTATGGTTAAAGGTTTGCGTGCAACTACATTAAGAGTCCATATCTTAGTAACTACTTGATGCATTCCATTGAAAGGTTATACAACCCTATCTAACCATCACACCTATGAAAATAATCATGTTAAATAACACTATCCTGCATATAATGCAAATTATCACCCACTAAGAAATTGTGGTTAATGTTTTGCATGCAACTACATTAGAGTCCATTATCTCAGTAACTTAAGTAAGCGGTGGAATAGTCGAGCGCGCTGTCCTCCGACAGCTCTTGTTTATAAAGATGCTGCTGCAGATTTGGTGTATGTGGGAAAGGGTTAGATTTGGGTTGAATTAGAGGGAGCTTTTAAATATACAGTATATCCTTTTAAAATGGCACTGAGGAGCAAAAATACTTTTAGAGCAACATTTAATTAGAAAAATCTGATAATACATTGTTAGGTGAACTGACTATTGTGATATAACTGAAAACTGTTAAATCCCAACTGATTAACTACACTTCTACAATTATTACCATCTTCTATTTATGAATTAAACTGACATTTTGAGGATTAATAGGTTTTTTTCCCTTCCTTGTTGTCCATATTTCTTATAACAGACATCAGGGAAAATAGGATATCAGACAGTTGAGTCTTTGTGGACTCTGCATAAAGTATCAATCAGCCTAAGCAGGCTGCACAGGCTAATCCGGGCAGAGACTTTTCGCCTCCTGTGGATTTTCTGTTTAAGGAATCAGTACTCTATACCTCTATCCCCGAGATAGAATTTGTTGGACCAGATTAGCCTGCACAGATTGTGCAGGCTGATCTGGGCTGATACATTAGGCAGAGTTCATAAGGTTGGTTTTCTCGTTGAATGGCTCATGTTAAAGAACATTTTATTTCAATACATTAACAGGTCTCACATCTATGTAAACAATCAAGTATGATTACTCTATCCAGCATTTTATGCAAGTTATGGACCTTTTTGGACTTAGAAATTCTGGTTAAAGTTTTGCAACTACATTTAGAGTGTAATCTCAGTAATAACTTGAAAAATTGTATTGAAACTTCATACAACCTTTCCCAAGTGCACAACTATAAACACAACCAATTAAGATAACTCTATCCTGTATATGGTGCAAATTGTTGCCCTTTTTTTACTTAGAAATTATGGTTAAAGGTTTGCGTGCAACTACATTAAGAGTCCATATCTTAGTAACTACTTGATGCATTCCATTGAAAGGTTATACAACCCTATCTAACCATCACACCTATGAAAATAATCATGTTAAATAACACTATCCTGCATATAATGCAAATTATCACCCACTAAGAAATTGTGGTTAATGTTTTGCATGCAACTACATTAGAGTCCATTATCTCAGTAACTTAAGTAAGCGGTGGAATAGTCGAGCGCGCTGTCCTCCGACAGCTCTTGTTTATAAAGATGCTGCTGCAGATTTGGTGTATGTGGGAAAGGGTTAGATTTGGGTTGAATTAGAGGGAGCTTTTAAATATACAGTATATCCTTTTAAAATGGCACTGAGGAGCAAAAATACTTTTAGAGCAACATTTAATTAGAAAAATCTGATAATATTACTATTGATTTAAATAAACCTCTTTCACGCAACAAGATTTCTCTACTTTCAACCTATGTTGCTGTGGAGAGATTTTGCTGTATTAAAATCTTGAGATTCCATTTGGCTATCCAAGTATTTTGTGGATATATCTCAGCAAACTTCCAGGACTTGGCAACAAGATCAGCTTGTTCCTCTGCATGGTCTAATCTTGGTCTTCCCTGTTCCCCATCTAGTCTTACAAGCATCCTGGAATGTTTCTTAGAATTGTTATGACTAAAACTAACCATACAAGTAAATTGATTGATTATAAATACTATTTATGTCACTACCTCCCTAGGTTGGCTTTCCTGTGACATGGCTAACATGATGTTGTGTACCTGGTACGAATTTAGGCTTAACTGAGATATATCAATGTTATCGCCGATTGAATGAAAAGTGAGGTCTTCAAACTTGAGATGTTGTTGCAAACATATATTCAAAGTACACAGGAATATTCATAAGAACAGAGTAGACTGCATGAATGTGCAAGCTGATCTAGATCGTTTCTGTCAAATGCTGCTTTGGAAAGTCTGGAACTTGAATTTTTTCTTGGAAAGTCTCAAATGATAGTCTATAACAGAACAATCAAACTTTATTTCATTATGTTTTCAGAATATTTTCCTTGGTGAAGATATCCGTAAGCAGTTACCTAGAGAGTCAGCTGAGTTTGACTATGTGAACATTAAATGGAAGGAGATAATGACTCGCCTTAACAAGGATAGAAACGCCTTGAGAGGAACACACCATGAAGGTAAAACAATTCAAGACAGTCGGTAACAAAGAGGGCTATCAAATCATGGGTCATGAGCTCAAACCATGGGTGACCATTTCTTCTTTCCAATGATTGACAAATGTCATTGTGAATAATGTCATTGGTCTACCACCAATGGAATGGTAGCCAGTTGCCTTGGAATATTGTGTGGAGTATTGGCTGGAGAAATCCTGGTAAACACATTGTTAGGTGAACTGACTATTGTGATATAACTGAAAACTGTTAAATCCCAACTGATTAACTACACTTCTACAATTATTACCATCTTCTATTTATGAATTAAACTGACATTTTGAGGATTAATAGGTTTTTTTCCCTTCCTTGTTGTCCATATTTCTTATAACAGACATCAGGGAAAATAGGATATCAGACAGTTGAGTCTTTGTGGACTCTGCATAAAGTATCAATCAGCCTAAGCAGGCTGCACAGGCTAATCCGGGCAGAGACTTTTCGCCTCCTGTGGATTTTCTGTTTAAGGAATCAGTACTCTATACCTACCTCTATCCCCGAGATAGAATTTGTTGGACCAGATTAGCCTGCACAGATTGTGCAGGCTGATCTGGGCTGATACATTAGGCAGAGTTCATAAGATTGGTTTTCTCGTTGAATGGCTCATGTTAAAGAACATTTTATTTCAATACATTAACAGGTATGTTGGAACAGTTGAACGACATGAATCAGAAACTAGAAGAGATCCAGAAATCCTTGGACATGTACTTGGAGACAAAACGTCAAATCTTCCCACGGTTCTACTTCCTGTCTAACGATGACCTCTTAGAGATCCTTGGTCAGTCTAAAAATCCAGAAGCTGTGCAGCCTCATCTCAAAAAATGTTTCGATAACATCAAGTCACTGAAGATGGCCAAGGTTGGTGATGCTCCCGTATTTTTAACAACTCAATGCATGCTACATTCTAGTATTTTTTCCTTGATAACATTTTTGCATTCTTTTGAGTTGAAATAGTCTTCTTAGAGTTATCTCTAAGTAAGACTAGAAGCGTTTAAAAATACAAGATAGGTTAGATGTGATCCAATATCTTTACTCTTATGACAAATTGCAACCCAAAAGAAAAAGAAATTTCTTAGAATGGCATCAGGATTCATTTAGATAAACTTAGTTAATTTACATTGTATTTCAAAGCAAGCTCTTTCATCTTACCTTAATCCTTACCCACTTGAAGACCCATTTTGCCTTAATATCTGCAGCAGAAGGAGCAATTTACACTTTTGCCACACTGTTTTCAATTATATACAATATTCATACTTTTATGTATATATAGATTTTCCATATTTTCCCCAAATTTGTCTGCTGCAGATCTGTTGTATGTGGGAATAAGTTAAACACTCTCAATGTGTTCTCCTTGGTGACTTTACCAGTACTCTTGATGAGAGTTTTGTAATATCTCGATGGACAAGTCACTAAATCAAACTAATGCGCCTATTGATCAAGAGTCGGTGTCTTTATTTCTAAGTAACTGTCTCAGACTTAGTTCAATGCAATCCTGAGTGGTGTAACTTTTTACCTCATGTTTAACTTTTATTCTTAGAATCGATATTTTGACCTTGAACCGGTAAGGCTTTAGCAAACTGTATTTCAAAATAAAATGTATTCAGTAAACACTAAAATATTTATGTTGAAAGTCACATAACACTTCAAAGACAAATGTCAACTATCAATCATTTAGTCTGTTCTGTCATTCAGACACTTTTACATTGGACAACTATTAAAATATGTGTAGATGAGAGAGAAATGTTCTCCTATTCACAAAATCTATACTGATCTTAATTATATTTATTGTTAACCATTTTATCTAGATTTTCATTTTTTAACCCTTTCCATCATGCAGATGCTTTCTGACGACTCTGCAGCTGACAACTTTTAAAAAGGTTGTGGCAAAACTTCAAGCCACAAAAGGATAAACTGCTCATTATAAGCAATTTCTCCTTTTGCCACAATGTTTTCAACCCTATTCAATAACTACTTTTATTGGTAGAGATAATAAATATTTTTGCCTAGATGTTTTGAAAGTCTTCTGCTACAGATTTGTTGTTTGTTGATAAAGGTTAAGATGTTTTAAATTTTCAAGAATTTTAAATAAACATATCAGGGAACTCTGGTTGTAACATTGTGATTATTAGAGAATACAATAATTGTCACATGAATTCTGCTCTTTTGTACAACATAGCGTTTTAAGTTAATTTAATCACAAGTTCTTTTACACATTTATCTATCTAAAAGTTTATTGTTACTGCTAGCATTTGAAATTTCCATTGAGCTTTTATTTGCATTTCACGTCACTCTTTATGTCACGGTCAATAGCAAATTTATCCAATCAGGTATTTAATTCCCCTTTCCAACTTACAACAGATGTATAGCAGACAACTTTGAAAACATAAAGGAAAAATATGTAGACAAATCTTTATAATTGAAATTATGCTTATTGCAAAAGTTGAAAACATTTGGGCAAAAGGAGAAATTGCTCATTATGAAAAATTACTTCTTTTGCCATAATTTTTTCAAAATTAGTGCGCTGTGATTGAGCAAAATGTCACTGCACATGGAACAGGGTTAAAATAAGGATGCAAATTGATAAAGAAGCCAATTTTTTTGTTTCACCATCAACTGGCATAAGCTATCAAACACTAAAACAATATGTAACACACTTTTATCACAAATTGTATAGAAACATTAACGTAAAGTGAAAGACAGAATAATGAAAAAAAAAACATATGCAGATGCAAATTGAGAAATTGTATAATGCTCATCTACTGCAGATTTATTGTATGCAGGCAATGAGTTGAGATAATAGTTTTATCATTGATTATTGTATAATCATAGAATATTCTTTTGAATATATGTATAAAATAAGTAAAGTTTTTTTTAAGAGGAATCCACTGTTTATTAAAGACTAATAAATGGGATTTGATATCAATGTCAAATTGATTAACCTTTCTTTTTTTACACTTACAGCAAGGCATGAACATGAAATGGGAGGCGGCAGGTATGTCATCGACAGAGGGAGAGTATGTGGAGTTCATTAAACAAGTACTTTTGGACGGCCCTGTGGAAGCATGGTTGTGTGATGTGGAAAAGAACATGAGATTTACACTGAAGAAGAGACTACCAGAGTGTAGGAACGCCTTGAAGAAGAGTTTGACAAAGAGAGACAAGTGGATGAAGGAATGGCCGGGTCAGGTAAATAGAAAAAATGCTCAAAACTATCAATTTCTCCTTAATTCGCAACTATTAATCTCTGTAACATAATTGTACCTTCAATTAGTACTTTACTCTCCAGAAGTTATCTCAAAAATAATAATATACAAGTTAAATGGTTTCTATTCAGAAATTTCATTACAGAAACTAGATGGCAGAAGAAAATTGAGAGATCAAAGTTGTTTCCCTTGTTGTCTACTAGAGAGACAATTGAACAAACTTTATGACAATGATATGAATGCCTCCCTTTGAAGATACATTGTGTTGTAATGATTTTTTTTTTTTTTAATTAATTCAGCTTTGCATCACTGCAAGTCAGATACAGTGGACACAAGATGTTACCAGAGCATTGGCAACTACAAAGGAAAGAGGTGACAAGCGTGCATTAAAGACTATGAAGAAAAAACAGGTAACTTATGCATGTCATAATTATGTACTTAGGGATTATAATCTTTCTACTAATCAAGCTTCTCCTCAGTAAGTGATGAAGAAATCAACTTATCTGCAGCAGACGACTTTGAAAACATTTAGTCTAAAAGATGGAAGCTTACCATAAATATTGACTACCGGTAATTATTAAAAAAATAAAATTTGGAAAAGGAGAAATTGCTCATTATGATCAATTTTTTCTTTTGCTACAATGTTTCAAAAGTCGTCTGCTTCAGAGGCGCCAGAAAATGTCTGTATGTGGGAGAGGTCTAACTCTTTACCAGATTAATATGACTAAGGAGGCTTTACATCAGTAACTTTTTGAAAGCAAAATGTCAAATGTCTTCTGTTTAACCCTTTCCCTCGTACGACAATTCTGCAGCAGACGACTTTGAACGTATTTTGTCAAAACATAGAAAATCTCCATAATTGAATGGATAACTTATGACAAAAAGTGGAAAACATTGTGGCAAAAGGAGAAATTGCACGTTTTGTGCAATTTCTTCTTTTGTCACTATGTTTTCAAATAGCTGTCTGCTGCAGAGGCGTCAGAAAGCGTCTATATGAGGTAAAGGGTTAAGATAAAGGACAAAAGTGAAAATAAAGAAAAAAATAAATCTTAATTGAACAATAGTATTGTTTGTGTGTGCAAATAAACCATTTGTAAAAAGTTTCTGTGTTAATTTCAGATCTCGATGCTTAACAAATTTTCTGAGGCTATTCGTGGCAACATGACAAAGATCCAGCGTCTGAAGGTTGTAGCCATAGTCACTATCGAGGTTCATGCTCGTGACATCTTAGACAAACTCATCAAGTCAGGCTGCTCTGACCAATATGCTTTTGAGTGGCTCAGTCAGCTTAGGTTTTACTGGGAAAAGGTAGGTTACCGATTTGTCTTGGTTAACCCTTTCCCTCATATAGACGCTTTCTGATGACTCGGCAGCATACAGCTTTTTGAAAACATAGTGACAAAAGAAGAAATTTTTCCTTTTGCCACAATGTTTTTCACTTTTAGTCATAGGTTGTCCATACAAATATGGAGATTTTCTAATTTTTGACAAAATATATTCAAAGTCATCTGCTGCAGAATTGTTGTATGGGGGAAAGGATTAAGATGGTAATTAATCTTTGAGAAATGAAGCTTAGGTTTTGCTGCTAATCATGAAAGCAACAGAATAATTGCATGTTTATGTGAAATAAACAGTATGCTACATATTACATACTAAACATAGGAAAAAGTGATTTATTCTTATGGCTTCTGCACTCACTGATATGCAACAAGAACTCTTTTACTTTTATCCCCTCAGCTTATCATATTACCCAAGTCTCAAAACAGAGTCTTGTTGTCTTTATATGAACAAACCTTGGTGTTTCTGTGCATATGGGCAGATTTATCAGTCTTACTGTTCGCCTACATTTAGATGAGCAATGTTTATGACTTAATGAAAAAAGCATAGAATACGCATTAGATGTGAAGCCCCTTTGATTGTATGTCGATACCAAAATTGGAATGCTACAAGACCCTTTTTCATTTGAGTCAGTTTTCCCTTTTCCCGCATGGAGAGCCTTTCTGAGGCTGCCACTGCAGCGACTTTTGAAAACATTGTGGTAAAAGGTGAAATTGCCCATAATGAGTAATTTCCCCTTTTGCCACAATGTTTTCAACTCTATGGAAAAATTATTCTTTCATTCATCGTAGAGATTCATAGATTATTATTGTATGTGGGAAAAGGTTTAAGTATTTGTTTTATTTCAGGACATAGACGACTGTGTGGTGAAACAGACCAACACCCAATTCCAGTACGGATATGAATATCTTGGTAACTCCGGCCGTCTGGTCATCACACCCTTGACTGACCGTTGTTACATGACACTGACCACTGCCCTCCATCTACATAGAGGAGGTAGTCCTAAAGGACCTGCAGGTACAATTTCTTTCTTGTTCTTCATGAGAATTTTTTTCTTCATTACCTGTCATGGTTTCAACATCGGGTTAAGATCCTTATTTCACTGACCTAATAATCCCTTATGGTCTTCAGATGTTATTAATTCTAAAGAATCTAAATCCATTTGATAGAATAATAATTAAGTAATGGTATTAAATTATCTTCGACTAATAAACGCATATCTCTGCTACAAGTAATTACAACTAATGCCATTTTTTTCTTTTGCTTAATTGGAATATCAGATTATAGTTCAGTTGTGATAAGCAATTCTGCTTTGTCAGCAACCCTTTCCCCATACAACAAATCTGCGAAAAGGTCTATGAAAAGTTCTTGGCAAAATACATAAATAATCTCGTTAACTAAAACCATATTGTTAAAGATACTTTCAGTCTGAGAATCTTAAATCAGGTAAGGAGACGAATTTAACCCTTCCCCACTTGTAGACACATTTTGATGCATCAAAACGAGCAACTTCTCCATTTGCCAAAATGTTTTCAACTCGATTTAATAATTAAACTCTCAATTATCTAGATTTTTTTCAAGCTTTTGTCAATATGTTTTCAAAGTTGTCTGCTGCAGATTTGTTGTATGTGGGAAAAGGGTTAAATTAATTGTTTGTAAATCAGGTACTGGAAAGACGGAGACAGTGAAGGATTTGGGTAAAGGCTTGGGAATGTACGTCATTGTTGTGAACTGTTCTGAAGGTCTTGATTACAAATCCATGGGGAGAATGTTCTCTGGTCTTGCCCAGGTAAGTGGTTCTCATCTATCTATACATTGTGATTTATTGGATTGATTGTTTGATTGATTGGAGTGGAATGCCATTTTCAACTGTATATCAGTTTTATCACATTTGTCTGTTCACATATCCATGTGTATTCTTGCTTACTCGCTATAGAAGTCTAGACAACATTCTTCGAGGGCAACTTTATGATTTCATTTTGTCTGTTTTTATTTCTTATTTTTCACTTAAGCTAAATTTTCTTTACTTATATTTAAAAAATTAAATACTCTGATTTCTTTTTTCTCTTTCAAACCCTATGTTATGAAGAATCTTTTGAGTACACTTAACCCTTTCCCTCATATAGACGTTTCTGACGCCTCTGCAGCATACAGCTTTTAGAAAACATAGTGACAAAAGAAAAAATTTCACAAAATGTGCGATTTCTCCTTTTGCCACAATGTTTTCCACTTTTCGTCATAGGTTATCCATTCAATTATGGAGATTTTCTATGTTTTGACAAAATACGTACAAAGTCGTCTGCTGCAGAATTGTTGTAGGAGGGAAAGGGTTAATAAAGGGTTTAACTGCTAAAGCCTTTCCCACGTTCTAGACGCATTTTGAGGCATCTGCAGCAGAGGAATTTTGAAAACATTATGATTAAAGAACAAATTGCTCAAAACCAGCAATTTCTCCTTTTGCCACAAGGTTTTCAACTTTTTTCAGTATTATACCTACACTTATTGAGATTTTCCATTTTTTTGAGTAGACATTTGCATTTTTGAAAAGTGTAGGTTCAGATTGTTCTGTACATCTGATAAGTATTAACATAATCTAAAAAAAATTACAGAAGCTTCTCTCAAGCTGATGTTAATACTATGTGAACAGTGACAATCTTGATCAGACTGTTTGGATGCACAGGCTGATTCGGTTCTGTGTACTCCTCTTTATCTAGATCGCTGACTTACATTATCTTTTCTGTCGTTATAATAGACTGGAGCATGGGGTTGTTTTGATGAGTTCAACCGTATCAACATAGAAGTATTGTCTGTGGTAGCCCAACAGATTCTGTCCATTTTGAGTGCACTGGCTGCTGGCTCAGAGAGATTCGTGTTTGAAGGTCGAGAGATAACTCTTGTATGGTCATGTGGTGTCTTCATCACTATGAATCCAGGTGAGAATGTTATACTATGCAACAGATGACTTTTAAAAAACATTATGGCAAAAGGTGAAATTGCCCATGATGAGCAATTTCTCCTTTGGCCACAATGTTTTTAGCTTTATTTAATAATTAAGCTTTTATTGAGATTTTTCAGGTTTTTTTCACCATGTTTTCAAGTTTGCTGCAGATTTATTGTATGTAGCAAAGGGTTAATACAAAGAAGGCTTATCCATTTGTAACCATTCTCAGCCCTTTCCCTGATATAGGTGATTTTAAACTGCTTCTGAAGCAGATGAGTTTTTTAAACATTTTTGGAAAATAAAAATAATGATCAATGGCTTTTTGTTCTGTTATTAAATGTTTCATTCATCCTCATGATATCCCTGCCATGTTTGACCACCAGCTACTCTTTTAGTTAATTTCCCTTTATTGGTGAAATTTGACAAAAAGGTGTTTTGATGCAGATTATTTTGAGAGTATGAGATTCTTGTTATGATATCTGATACATGTCATTTTCTTTTGTTCTGAAAAGAGTATCTGTTATATGCTTATTTAGATGTAAAAGAACAATTTAATAAAAGTTATTTTTCAACAATGAAACCGTATTTAATATTTTCAATGTCAAGATTAGTAATCTTGTCTGAAGAATTTCATAACCACAATTCTTATTTTCTTGGTGAAATTATTTTATGAAACAGTGAAACCAAAGTGGCTGTACAGTAGGTCTTTTTGTGTTGTACTTGTATTGGTGTAGATTGCATAAAATGTTCTCTGAAAATATATGAATCACACCATAGCATTTTGTCTGGAATACTTTAATAGATAACAGGCCAGTGCTACATGTTGTAAAACTATCGCATACAATTAAGTTTTGCCTCTGCTGATATACTGTTTCTTATAAACAAATAGTTGAAGACATAATGCAGGTGTTTTGAGAAACCATCATCTGAAAAGTCACATCAAAACATGTCTCAAATGAAAACGGAACTGAAGTCAATGAAAGTTAATAAGTCATGTCATTGTTTGCTTTTCAAGTAATAAAAATTGTCTGGGAAATGGAAAACTGTTTCTTATAAACAAATAATTGAAGACATAATGCAGGTGTTTTGGGAAACCATCATCTGAAAAGTTACATCAAAACATGTCTCAAGTGAAAACGGAACTGAAGTCAATGAAAGTTAATAAGTCATATCATTGTTTGCTTTTCAAGTAATAAATATTGTCTGGGAAATGGAAAACTGCTCATAACAAGCAATCTTCTTTTACCCATATTTTTCGAATTTTCAACATTGTTCAACTTTTGTCTTAAGTTATTTTCAAAGCAGACACATCTTAAACGACCATATTAGCCCTACTGTTGATAAAGGTACAAGTTGACTTTTGTGAACAGTATAGATGCAGATCAGCTTGTGAATCTTTACAGTCTGATAAAGATCTACACTTTTCACATATTCTTCCCACAAGCTTTTTTAAAGCTTCTGCCAACTTGTGTACATTCTGATAACTTGGAGCAGATGTACTGACTGATCTGACCCTACACTGTCCAGAAATGCCAACTTGTACCTTTTGGCATGGACTGGCTCATATCAGGTACTAGGTTATAGTTACTTGCAGCCAGTGCATAACTTTGATAGTATCGGCGGAGCCATGATAGCACAGTTGTGGCTTATCAAAGGAGGGTGTCATGATTCCACCCGGGCTTGGCTATTCATTCTTTTCAATGTTTGATAAAAGTAATTGTGACTGGCCGTCATAAGTCTTCAACCAATTTGCTTAGTGATCTTTGTTGGAAGGTAGCCGGTTACTTGGGAGGAATGTTGTGTAGGGATCAGGTGCAAGAAAGCCTGGAAAAACATGTTAGGTGAACTGCTTATATGTGATATAGCTGTAATACCATTGAAAATAATCAAAAACAACAATTGTTTTGGATCATAAGATTATTTAATGTGAATGATCTCCATTGCAAACCATGTGGTGTGTGTAAACATATGTCACTTATTTAACACTTTCCCACATATAACAAATCTGCAGCAGACGACTTTGAAAATATCTAGACAAAAATTGCTAAAATCTCTTTAAATGAAAGGCTTATTTTTTTTATAGAGTTGAAAACATTGTGACATAAGGGGAAATTGTTTGTTTTGAGCAATGTTTTCAAAAGTTTCAAAAGTTGTCTGCTGCAAAAAGTGCCTGTATGAGGGAAAGGGTTAATGTCATGGGTACAGAACTGACAATAGTCAGCTTTACAATATAGTACAGTGATTTTTCATGCCTGTATTGGATTCATATTGTTGGACTTTTATGGTAATTGATTTCAAAAATCTGTAAAAGAGATAATGATATGATAGAATTATGCCCTTAGCTTCAAGGTAAAGGTCACACATACTTAGTTAATTTAGATTCCCATACCTTGTCAAGCTTTTGTAGTGAATTCTGTACTAACAAGAGGTCTCGAGTTTCAATACCAGGTTCCCTAACTTGGTTTCTCATAATTAACAGTGGGTCAATATGGAAAGACAGACAACCAGTCACTGAGGATGGTTGATGTCTGAACTAGTGAGAAACGTTAAAATTATTCCAGTTGGTGAACCAGCTTATTATATGAAAATGAAACTGTGTGAAATACAAAATTAAATCCCCGCTAAATTATTCTTTCTTTTATATTAGGTTATGCTGGTAGAACTGAGCTACCTGACAACTTGAAATCAATGTTTAGACCGATTGCTATGGTTACGCCTGACTCCAACCTGATTGCTGAAATTATCCTGTTTGGTGAAGGTTTTGGAAATACCAAGGTAGGTCCATTTTATTCAGAAGCATTCTATTTACATTTTAATTTATATGATAAACCATCTCCGTGGTGTGAGCAGAAGACCAGATTCGATACTCGGTCAAGTTATACCAAAAACTTTTAAAAATGTAGAAATGGCTTTCCTCCTTAGTGCTTAGGGTCATGGGTGTGTAGCATTATACCTGATGCATTGGTGTCAGTATGAAATAATATCAGTAGAACAGGTCATTTACCAAGGAAATGCTGTGATATCACTGAAATACAATTGAAAGCTGTGTAAAACACTATTCAAACAAACAAACAAACCTATGTAATATCATATGTTATTGTTTGATTGATAATCAGGGTATTCATGGTACAGATCAGTTTGCGGATGGGGACATGTTTAATAATATTGTTACATTTTGCTCAATATGCCAAACATCGCATGTTTATCCTGTTCCTTATACAGGCAGTCTTTGTCACTCTTTGAAAATATTGTTGGAAAAAGAAAAATGGCTCACAATAAACTATTTCTCTTTTCTCACAAAATGTTTGTAGCTGCATCTCAAATTTATTCTTCAATTTTTCTAAATTTTATCTATGTAGAACAAGTTTAATACAATAGCCCACAAAAGGTGGGAATACGCCATGTGTTTCCATTTTTAGCTCAACTTTTGAAAAAACGAGAGCTATTGTCATGACCCTGGCATCGTTGTCGGCGGCGGCGTGGTCGTCCGGTTAAGGTTTTTTGTTCAGCTCAGCTTTTTTTCTGTTTTCTATCAGTCGAGCGTCTGTGCCGTACACGTTGCTCTTGTTTTCTTTTCAATTGTTTGCCAAGAATATGTAAAATATGCAAAAAGTTTCCATTTGTTTGTTTCAGTTACTGGCCTGAAAGCGTAAAAATTGCAAACTGTTTCCATTTGTTTGTTTTTGTTGTTTGCCGAGAAAGTGTAAAAATATTTGCTAACTGTTTCCTTTTATTTGTTACAGTTGCTTGCCAAGAAAGTGTATACACTATATTCATTAGCCACACAGCAGCTTTCCAAACAAGACCACTATGACTTTGGTCTGAGAGCTTTGGTATCTGTACTCCGTTATGCTGGAGCCAAGAAGAGAGGCAACCCCAACATGCCAGATGAAGAGGTGAGTCATGTCTTTCACTTTCCTACACACAACAAATCTGCAGCTTATGACTGAATATATGTAGGCAAAAATATTGACAATCTCTATTATTGTATGAAATAGAGTTGAAAATATTGTATCAAAAAAAGAAATAACTCCTTTTGCCACAATGTTTTCAAAAGTTGCCTGCATTTGCTTCAAATGTGTCTGCATGTGGGAAAAAGGTTAGCAACAACTATCAAAAATTCAGTCTCTAATATATGTGAAATTTGAAAAGATTCGAGAAGATAAAAAAATTGTTCTACTTCATGATAAGCAATTTCTCCGTTTGCTAAAAATGTTAAGACTATATTTAAATATTACAATTCCCTTTTACCTGATTGTTTACTCTGATGCAACAAAACCGACCATTTTAATGATATATTAGTAAATTGGCTATGCCAGATTGCTCAGTCATACCGAAATCCAGGAAAACAAGACGTTTTCTGGTCATAGATCCATAAAAAATATTTGCCCTGTTGGCAAATAAGCATGATTCAAAGCCAGGTTTTGGGGTATAAGGGTTAAACATGTTGTTTGTACTTCAGCTTCTCCTGCTGTCGATGAAGGACATGAACGTCGCCAAGCTGACATCTACAGATTTACCACTGTTCAATGGTATTATGTCAGATCTTTTCCCTGGAATTGAAACACCACTTATTGACTACTCCAAGGTAAGTTGGAGGGCTTTGTCTATTTTAACAACCTTTGAAATTTGTTCAACTTACAATATGGAAATCATCACGAAGACAAAGACAACATTTTATTGACATAAACTTATACAGCTTCTAGTAAATAAACACAATTTAAAATTTATAATTTAACGTGACATGTCACATTTTAAACAAACAAAAAGCAAAGTTTTTATGGAAAAAAGATTGAAAATATATAAACAATAAAACAATAAAATATGAAAATATAGGTAAGGTAAGCAAAATCATTTTTTAAATTGTTTATGTAGATTTTTCTTGTTTTCTAAAGCGTACTTAAATTTGGCCAAATCAAAGCAAAATTTTCAGTTTCTTCCTTTGAAACAGTAAAACCATTTTGTGCATACAGTTAAGAACATCTTGAAATTGACAAATTAATTTTTTTCGTTTATATTTTCTTTTACTTAACCCTAAATATCAACAAACGATCTAGAGTTTTTTTCAGCACAATCGTTAGTAGCAAATCGTATTACGAAAATGATCATATTAATAATATTTGTTACATTCTAATTCAATCGGATACTTGAGTGTCTTATAAGACAAAAGTTTAGTATACAAATATGACTTTTAATAAAATAGTTTCGTAAAATAATTATCGGATAGTTGTTGCAACCGTTCAATGAGCGATTGATTGGATTTTTGCATCATTATGATTGTTTCGTTCAGAGCGCAAATTTCCATTCCGCTCATAAAGCGTTCCAACTTCGTTCCAATCACGCTCACGATCCATATAAATTTCTGATATGATCATATTTGACGCTGACGAAAAAGAAATGAAACTCATCTTCTATGTCATTTTCATTACAAATTCAAACTTGTCTACTTAAAATTTTGGAAAGGGTTAAAATATCCCATTAGATAAACTGTTTATTATAGGTTGCATGTATTCATTATATCAAATCAAATGCTTAAACTGGTACATGTATTAAGTATATTCTGATTTATTTTTCTTTACTTTTTCACAGTTGAAGAACGCCATTATAAAGGAGATGAAGGAACTGAATCTGCAAGTAAATGACCATTCCGTCACCAAAGTAATCCAGTTATACGAGACAAAAACATCTCGTCACGCAG
This sequence comes from Serripes groenlandicus, assembly GCA_031761405.1. NCBI lineage: Eukaryota > Metazoa > Mollusca > Bivalvia > Cardiida > Cardiidae > Serripes > Serripes groenlandicus. Next base: position 150,282 of record JASEVX010000244.1, read on the forward strand.
TCATGATGGTCGGCGGGACCCAGTCCGCTAAATCAACAACCTGGAGGGTATTGCAGGCATCAATGACTGCACTGTTTAAGGATGGTGATCCAACTTACCAAGTTGTTAAGGTTTGAATATATTGATTTTTTTTCCAATAATGTAACTTTGAGAACTCTTTTTACAATGTACAATTTCATTTGACAAATAAAAGCGCACCTGAATATTTGGGTGTGTAAGGTCAATTCAAGATGACCTTTTATGCGGTGTCAGCTTCAATTTACAAACAGCAAGTTATTTTGGTATGATTTAACCCTTTCCTTCATAATAGACGCTTTCTGACGCCTCTGGTACAGGCAACTTTTTGAAAACATAGTGACAAAAGAAAAAATTGCTCAAAACAAGCAATTTCTCCTTTTGCCACAATGTTTTCCACATTTAGTCATAGGTTATCCATTCAACTATAGAGATTTTCTATGTTTTGACAAAATATGTTCAAAGTCGTCTGCTGCAGAATTGTCGTATGAGGGAAAGGGTTGAATGAGATAGGGTATGGTAAACAAAAAACTAAACATACCATCTCTATTTGATATTAACCACTCTTTAAGTCTTATACCAGGATATTTTATGTTGAAAATAACACACAATATATGTATTTATGTATGTTCTGTAGGATTTCCCCTTGAATCCCAAAGCCCTGTCACTGGGAGAACTGTATGGAGAGTTTGACCTGAATACCAATGAATGGACTGATGGTGTCCTTTCTAGTGTAATGAGACAGACATGTGCAGGTATAGTTTACTATTTATTGATTTTGTCTCACTAGTGTATACTTCTGTTCCACCGGCAGACGCATTTTGAAGTCATCTGCAGCAGACAAATTCAGAACGAATTATGGCAAAAGAATGAAATGCAACAATATTTTCAACTCTTTTCAATAAATTCTTTATCATAGAGACTTGAACTTGCCCTTACCTTCAGTCATGTCTAGTGTGATAACAGACATATATGCAGATATAGTTTTCTATTGAATGATTTTCTCACTAGCATTTAAGCCTTTTCCCACCTGCAGACACAATTTGATGCATCTGCAGCATGATGAGCAAGTTCTCCTTTTGCCTCGATGTTTTCAACTCGACTCAATAATCATACTTCCATTTCTAGAGTTGTTACATATTTTTACATGTTGTAAAAGTCGTCTGCTGCAGATGCATCAAACTGCAATGCATCTGCAAGTGGGAATAGGTTTATTGTTCATCAGATGTGATATTTTAAAGGTTACTTGTAACTTTGAAATCATCTGACAATTTTAATAAAGAGTTGAAAACATTATTGAAGGAGAAGAAAATATTGCTTACTGTTCAGCATAAGCTTCGACTACCGCTTCAGTGGTGTGGTGCGGTGTTAGTGCATCCAGCTCGGGTGCGGCAGATTGTGGGTTCAATCGCGGGCTGGGTCATACCAAGGACTTAAAAAAGGATAGTAATGGCTGCCGTGTTCAGGGTTGAGGGGTTACCATTACGACTGACTGGCTGGTGTCAGGATAAATGGACCAATAGTACTGGTTTCTTACCAAAGAAACGCCGTGATACAACTCAACAAATGAATGTTGAAAGTGGCATTAAACACTAAACACTCGACTTCTAAGCTTCTATGCATTCACAACTTAATGTTGAAAACAAGAGTGTCAGATGATATTGCACACATGCACAAGGTTATCTTAATTTATATGTAGTTAGGATGTTATCTCTGTAGCAACACTGTCTTGTTTATGATTTTAGATGAGAAGCCGGATGAGAAATGGATTATATTTGATGGTCCAGTTGACACATTGTGGATTGAAAGCATGAACTCTGTGATGGACGACAACAAAATCTTAACACTCATTAACGGAGAGAGAATCTCTATGCCAGAACAAGTTTCTCTGCTTTTTGAGGTAAAAATATTCGAAAATTACATCCTTAACCCCCCTTTCCCACATACAACGAATCTGCAGCAGATGACTTTGAGAATATCAAATAGAAAATATATAAAATCTCTATAAATGAAAGTATGTTAATTAAATATAGTTGAAATCAGTGTGGCAAATTGAGAAATGGAAAATGGCTCATTATGAGCATTTTTTTCCTTTTGCCACAATGATTTAAAAAGTCTTCTGCTGCACAGGTGTCAGAAAGCTTCTAGATGTGGGAAAGGGTTAAAATATACCTAGCTGACATTATAAATGCAATGCAATTTATATTAAACTAAATTTAATCATTACAAGGTTACAGACAACATTGCCTATTACGCGTGATTGAAAATGTACGTGCAAATATACGGAATATCTCTATGTATATAAATGAAAGTAATTAATGAGAAGAGCCAAAATAATTATGGCAAGAAGCAACTGCTCAAGATGAGGAATTTCTCCTTTTGCCACAATGTTTTCAAACAATGCCTGCAGCAGTTGATTGATAACATACCGTTTTCAATGGTATTAAGTTATGTCATGAATTGTAAATTCACCAAATGTCTGTTTCCTGGATTTTTTGCTTTCTTGCCAGGTAACTGGCTAGCTTATCACAAAGATGTCTGCATGTGGGAACATGTTAACCTTTCCCTCATATCACAATTCTGCAGCAGATGACTTTGAACATATATTGTCAAAAGATAGAAAAATCTCTGTAATTGAATGGATGACCTATGACTAAAAGTGGAACATTGTGGCAAAAGGAGAAATTGCTTGTTTTGAGCAATTTATCTTTTGTCACTATGTTTTCAAAAAGCAGAGGCATCAGAAAGCGTCTATATGAGGGAAAGGGTTAATTAATGACAATTTTCTTTTTTTTTATATCTAGGTTGGTGATTTATCAGTGGCTTCCCCAGCTACAGTATCCCGATGTGGTATGGTATACAGTGATTATATAGATATGGGATGGAAGCCATTTGTTGAGTGCTGGCTCAACAGAAAACAATCTAAGGTAAGAATGACGCTTGTATATCATGCTATTTGCAGAGGATAAACATATGGGAATGTCTGTCCTCCCGTCAGACCTTCTGGTGCCTTATCTATGGCATGGTTTTAATCCTTTCACACTTGCGTACATATTTTTCATGTGTGTTATCTATAAAAGAAAAACCCATCATAGGAGGGTTTTTTCGTATTATTTAGAAGAGAGTGAATTGTCACATGCATTTACCATAAATGAAATGGGTAAATGAATGGTTAATTGTTACAGATAATTTACTGACAAGTTATCAGGACTACACCCAGCCTTGGTTGACACTATTTTTAATATTCATATCAAATTTAAAACAAGGCTAAGGTTTTCATTAAGAAATGTGTATACCATTAGCTAAATTTAGACAATGATCTTGAAATCTTCCCTGCATTTATTTGAAATGAAACCTATTTTTATTTTTTTTAACACAGGGCCTCGTAGAAGAACTTCGCAGACTGTTTGACAAGTACCTGACCAAGATCCTTGATTACAAGAAAATTAACTGTATTGAGTTGATTCAGACTCCAGAACTGAATGTCATCGCCTCTTTAACTAGACTCTTTGATGCTCTTGCAACACAAGAAAATGGGGTATGGATTTCTTTTTGATTTCTTTTTCTCTTTTCATTAAAAAATTCATCCTTAATGATTTCCTTTATCCTTTCTGTGAAGTTTCTAATTCAATGCCAATTCATTGATACTAGTGGTGATATAGTGGTGTGTTTTTGTATTATGAATACTGGAGAGATTGGCAGCTAATATATGTTGTCCTTTTTTTGTTTTTTTTAATAGAAATTTATATTTTTGGATTTTGAAATAACATTTTCAAATGTGTACTTATTTTTTCCGTATTTCAGCTAAATTCATGAAACTAGTTGAAATTGTAAAGTACAATAAAGCCATGATGCATACCATCAAATTATATTGTAGCTTTATAGTCAAGCTTAATCCTTTTAAGGCTGAATTTTTAAAATGGACATGTAAAGCTTATCATTTGAAAGGGTCCATAGTCAATTTTAGGAATATTAAGAAAAAATGCTGAGTTTGGCAGCCAAAGGCAAAAGTACAGAGCCTGGTAAGATGGCACGGATGCGCTGGCTGACCTTGGTGGCAAAGTTGGTTTCCGCAGTCAAAGGGTTGAAGTTCAAAAATCTGGATTTTGCAAAAAGTCTGAATCCTTTTCTGAAATTCAGCCTCCTTATTCCAATACTGTACTAACTTGGTCATTTGTCTGAATTTTAATATCTTTTTAATAGCAAGTAAACATAGGGGTAAGTGTTAATATATTGTATAATCAACTTGGTAGCCTTATGTCACTAAAGTATGCATACAAGTAAATGTTCTATGGACTGATATCTGCAGTTGCTGAATTTTTTCAGTGATTTCTGCAGATAGCAATTTTGTTACACATTCCATCCGAAAAGTTCTGTACTAGCAGAACATAGAATTTGTCAGGGATAAAAGTGGAAATGTTGAGAGTCACTGGTACTCATAATTTGAGCATGTTTCAAACTCTGAATATAATGTAAAGAGGTTTTGGTTTTGGTTTTCTACATAAACTTATTCCATAATAGTTACACAGAGGTCCAGATAAAGAGGGGTATTCAGCTCTTTTCCCCACAATATCTCTTATTATCCAACTAATTCCTATGATATGAGTACTCAAAAGAATCAATCTCCCTGAGACCCACAACATCAGGTTTCAGGGTCAAATAAGGAGTTTAGAACATGCAAAACGCCGCTTATCTAGAGTTCTGGAAGTAAAGGTGTTTTGAGTATTTAGGATTCACATGATGAAATGTGTCAATATATAACTGCAGAGAGAAGTCCCAGATAAGACTATGAAGGTACAGACTTATCAAGGTCTTTGCTGCTTAACCCTTTCCCTCATACGCCAATTCTGCAGCAGACGACTTTGAACATATTTCGTCAAAAAATAGAAAATCTCCATAATTGAATGGATAACCTATGACAAAAAGTGGAAAACATTGTGGCAAAAGGAGAAATTGCACCTTTTGTGCAATTTCTTCTTTTGTCACTATGTTTTCAAAAAGCCATCTGCTGCAGAGGCGTCAGAAAGCGTCTATATGAGGGAAAGGGTTAAATGTGTAGTGTTATCTGTAGCTTATCTTGAATTCACAATTATTTGCATGAGTTTATATTGTGGCAATGTAGCACATGAAACATGTCAGACAAATTACACATTTTGGGGTCTAAACATATTGGTAACTGACCCTTTTCCAACATGCTTATGCATTGTGGTTATATGCTACAGACACATTTTGAAACCATTGTGATGAAAGGAGAAATTGCTTGTCAATTAGCATAAATGGGAACTATATTCAATAGTCACATTTTCCCACATACAACAAAACTGCAGCAAATGACTTTGAAAACATTTAAGAATTCTTTTGAAAAATCTGAATAAAATATAGTATAGTTATTGTAAGGACTTGAAAACATATTTACGCATCAGCAACTCAATATATAGGGAATAGTATGTTGCAGTAGCAGTACCTGGCTTTGCATTGTAATACTAGGCTTGTTAAAAATAGATTTCTCAAGAGACTGAAGGTAGAGAGAGATGTCAATTTTTCCACACTCTAAGAATTAGACAATACAAAACTAGTTAACGATAATGCAATATCATTTTCCTTTTATTTCATACCGAGTTTAGCATTATAAACATAATAAATAAAAATCTTAACATTTTCTATATATTCAAGCACATTACAACTACAGAATTTTGAATGTCATTAACATACTTTAATTTAAGTCAGTTGTGTTCTATTTGCATGTGACAATCTGTATGTATTTGAGTAAAAAAATGTGCAGATATAATAATACATATTAATTTTAACAGGTTGATGAACACGACCCAGAGAATTTTTCAAGAATGGTGGAGTTATGGTTCCAATTCTGTATGATCTGGTCCATCTGCTGTACTGTTGATGAAGATGGACGTAAGAAGATCGACACATACATCCGTGAAATGGAGGGGACATTCCCGAACAAGGACTCCATCTATGAGTACTATGTGGATCCTAAAGGCAAAACATGGGTACATTGGGAAGAGAAACTGAAACAGGGATGGAAATACAATCCAAGGTCAGTAGTACATGTATTTAGTTTATTCCTTTCCTACAAACATTAAATCTGTAGCATACAACAATGTTTGAAGACTACATCTAGTCAGAAAAATGCAAGATCTCTTAAAATGAAGGAACATTATTGAATATTGGTGAAAACATTGTGGCAAAAGGAGATATTGCTCATTATGAACAATTTCTCCTTTTGCAACAGTGTTTTCAAAATGTGTCTGTTGTAAATGTGTCTTAAAGCAAATTTATACAAATGGGAAAGGGGTAAAATTATTTATTTGACATTTGACATTGCAAAACAAAATTTCTACTTATACGAGGGTCAGTCGTAAAGTTCTCTGACTGTTCTCATAAATTAATAAGTATGGTTGCCATAGACAAGCAATGGATATTCCAATGTGATCTTTAGCACAGATTTGACTGTATAAGAAAAATATGTCATTATATTCCAGTTTGCCATTCTTCAAACTGATGGTACCTACTGTAGATACTGTAAGATACCAGTACCTCACCCAGAACCTCATAAAGGCCCTGTGTCCTGTCATGTTAGTGGGGCCTGTTGGTACCGGGAAAACATCTGTGGCTGAAAACACACTCTCAAAGCTGGACCCCAAAACATACAGCGTTCTCACAGTAAACATGTCTGCTCAGGTTAGTATAATACTTGTATTGATAATGATAAAGACTGCTGTTAAGCTTTTGCTACATACAGACACATTATGATGCCTCTGCAGCTAACGACTTTTGAAACAATCATGGCAAACAGAGAAATTGCTCATTATGTTTAAATGATTGATTTAATAATTATACTTCCCTTTTTGGAGATTTGTTATTATTTTGCCTAGATGTTTTCAAAGGTGTCTGCTGCAGATTTGTTGCGTCTGTGAAAGGGGGGTTGAAGGGGCAGCACAGTTTGACATGCCAACAAATTCAAAACCTTTTTTGCGAACTGGTTCATTTTTAGTACCAGTTCATTGTAGCCCTTTCCTACTTGGAGCAAATCTAAATCAGATGAATTGAAAACATCTAAGTAAAAATATTGAAAAGCTCTATAAGTGAAAGTAAAATTATTGATTATAAAAGAAAGACCAATTATTAAATGAAGTTGAAAAACTTGTGGCAAAAGGAGAGATTGCTTATTATGAACAATTACTCCTTGTGCAGCATTATTTTCAAAATTCATCTGCTGCAGAGACTATGTTTGTGGGAAAGGGTTAATACAAATGTACTTTGCAAAAACAGAAGAATTTGGTATAAAGGTAACATATCAATTCTATAATTGCAAATGAAGCCCTGTATGCACACAATAATTTAATTTTGAATTCTTCATATAAGAAGGATTTTGCAGATAAAATTGGAAATGAGAAACATTGATGGAGAAGGAAAAAAATCTTCATTTTATATTTTTCCTTCAAATTTGTTTTCTTCTGATTAGGTTTCAAAGCAATCTTTAAGCATGCAAGGGTTAATCCTTCCTTTATCGCATACAGGTATTTTCTGACAACTATGCAGCAGACAACTTAGAATAGAATATTTAAAAAGGAATGAAAGCATCTTGGCAAAAAGAAAAAAATCTCTTTATGAACAATTTCTCCCCTAACCACAATTTTTTCAACTTTATTCAATTAATACTGTAAATTTTATAGATGGTTTTCACAATTTTGCATAGATGTTTTCAAAGTCTTCTGTATATTTCCTGTATGTGGGAAAGGAATAAACTATCTCCACATATAGACGCTTTCTGATGCCTCTGATACCTCTGCAGCAGAAGTCTTCGTAAAACATTGTGACAAAAGGAGAAATTGCTCATAATGAGCAATGTTCCTTTTGCCACAATATTTTCAACTTTATTCATTAGATATTCTTTCATTTATAGAGCGTTTCCATATTCTTATTAAAATGTCTACAAAGTCGTCTGCAGCAGATTTGTTGTATGTGGGCAAGGGTTAAACAGAGCTCCAGATAAGGGGCATTTGTCATGTTCTAATATCCTGATTTGATACTCAAACCCAATGTTGTGGGTACTCAAAAGAATCGTCTCACAACATAGATCTTGGTTGTGTAATAAGAGAGATATTGTCGGGAAATGACCGGTTAACTTCCCCTTATCTAGTCCTCTGGTTAAAATTAAAACAATGTTGGCGTTTTCCTTATTCAGACATCATCCAACAATACTCAGGACATAATAGAGAGTCGTGTAGAGAAGAGAACCAAGGGTGTCTATGTACCTATTGGGGGTAAGAAGTTGCTCACCTTTTTGGATGATTTCAACATGCCAGCTAAGGACACATTTGGATCTCAGCCTCCACTTGAGCTGATCAAACTCTGGCTGGATTACGGATTCTGGTATGACAGACAGAAGCAGACCCAGAAATATATCAAGGTATGTTTCAGTTTAACCTTTTGTTTAAAGTAAGTAAGTAAGGGTTGTAATTGTTTTTTCAATGGTCAAATATTTGGAATGAAAACAAATACAAAATGATGAAAAAGAGATCTTCATTGTTTCGTTGTTTCCTTTGCCAAATGAATATGTTTAACTGAGATATTATTGTACTGCAGCTTTAACCCTTTCCCTCATATAGAATTTTTCTGACTCCTCTGCAGCAGACGGCTTTTTAAAAACATAGTGACAAAAGAAGAAATTGCATATATGAGGGAAAGGGTTAAGAATCCTTTGACCTAAATTGTTCAAACTTCGCAGTATTGTTGGCCTATTTAAGCAGATGATTATATGTACAATGGGGGAAACAATTACTTTTTAAAAAAAGCATCTTCTTGTTTACAAAAGCTTTTTATGAAGTAGCTGTCAACTTGCATAAATTCTAATAAGACGGAGCAGATGTACATATTGATCTGAACCTACATTGTTCAGCCAACTTTTTACCATGCACTGAAGATTGATATGACTGATTGCTATTTTTAGGACATGTTCTTGGTGGCTGCATCTGGTCCTCCAGGTGGTGGACGTACACAAATCTCCCCTCGACTACAGAGTAAATTCAACTTGATCAACATGACATTCCCACAGGTATTTTTTTACTTAATGATTGAATTGAAACAATTGTATAATATTGTGCCACATGTACATAAAATTACGTTGCTTATTTCACTGATATGGGTGTCTTTTGGCACCTCTAAAGCAGATTTGATTTTTAGCTCGACTTTTGAAAAAACGAGAGCTATTGTCATGACCCTGGCATGGCGGCGACGTGGTCGTCCGGTAAAGGTTTTTTGTTTAGCTCAGCTTCTTTTTATCTGTTTTCTATCAGTCGAGCATCTGTGCCGTACGCGGTGCTCTTGTTAAATACTGCTGGAATAGTAACATTACTTCAATACAATTTATTTTAACCTTTTCCTACATATAACAAATCTGCAGCAGGCAATTTGAAAAAATCTAGGCAAAGACATGGAAAATTAAGATAGGTGAAAGTAAAATTATTTACTTGAGTTGAAAACATTGTCTGCTGCAAAAATACGTCTCCAAATGGGAAAGGAAAAAAACAAGCAGAAAATTATGTTCACCTAGTAAATTTTCAAATGAGCAGTGGTCACTAGTAAAACCAACATAAGCATATTTATAGCCAAAAAATGTAGATAAAGCTGTGTCTGCACGTCCATACAATCTGAGCCAAATGTGCAATGTTTGTGAGTGGTTTCTTGTACACCTCTGTGAAAAAGTGACAAATTGTGTAACACAAGGTCAAACTAAGCTTATGCGCAAATTTATCTTAATCTACACTGGCTGGTTTTCCTACAGCATGGCTCAAGTAGTATTTTTTAAAATACATCAAATCATATCAACCAATTTCAAGTCTACATAGTGGGCACATTTAGCATGTTAATAAAACTTGACAATACCATATTTCAGGATACACAAATAAAGAGAATCTTTGGCAGCATGATTAACCAGAAACTCCAGAACTTTGAGGAGGAAGTGAAGCCCATCGGTGACATCATGACTCAGGCCACCATTGAACTGTACCAAGACGTTGTGTCAAAGTTCTTACCCACCCCAACCAAAATTCACTATCTCTTCAACCTCAGAGATATCTCAAAGGTAATTGGTTTGTTGTGTTGCCTGCCTTAACCCTTTGCGTGCTAGGCCTTTTCTCAGACACTGTGTATTGCTTTGAAACTTCGCACACTTATTCATGGTCATTAGATGACCTTGTATGTCAAGTCCCATAACTCTGCAATGGATTTTGACTGAATTGTGTCCCTTTTTGGACTTAAAATTTTGGTCAAACCTTTGCGTGCAAGGCCTTTTCTTATACACTGTGTATGCTGTTGCTTATCGTATATAAATAAATTTACAGATTTAAAAGGCCCAAAAGGGCCTGTATGGACTTGGTTAACATTTGCATGCAAGTATTGAAAAGGTGTTTTATCTTGCAATAGGTGATACTGTGTGACTTTACCTAATGCTATAACTGTTCTGAAGTAGGCCCTGATAGACGATGGCCCTGATAGGCGAGCTATATTGTCCTCCGACAACTCTTGTTTTTTAATGATAACGCATATGTTTGGTTTTCATCACAGATTTTCCAGGGACTTTTGAGGGCTGACAAAGATTTCCATGATACCAAAAATGCCATGACCAGACTCTGGATCCATGAATGCTTCCGGTACAGTTACCCCTTTCTGTTAACCCTTTCCTACATACAACAAATCTGCAGCAAATGTCTTAAATTAATGAGACAGGCACATGGGGGAAATCTCTATAAATAAAGGTGTTATTATGGTATAAAGTTTAAGACGATGTGGTTAGATTATTATCATCAATTGCAACTTCTTCTTTTGCCACGAAGATTTCAAAAGTTGTTTCCTGCAGTTGTCATAAAATGCGTCTGAACTTGGTTAACCCTTTCCCACATACAATAAATCTGCAGCAGACGACTTTTAAAACATGGTGACAAAAACCTGATAGCTTAACTGTAAAATAAAGTTGAAAATATTGTGGCCAAAGTGTTTTCAAAAGTCGTCTGCCGCTATTCGTCGAAATGCATCTGCAGATGGTAAAGGGTTAAGAGTTATGATGGGTGTTTCCAATAATGAATTGTATCAAAAAATGTCTAAAGTCTTTGTCAAAAATATTTTTGTCTACTTTTAATTCAAGAGCCTATTTATGAACAAATTGTTTTAGATTAACCCTTTCCATCACACAGATGTATTTTGAAGCCTCTGCAGCAGACAACTTTTGAAAGCATTTTTGATGAATGAGAATTCCTCAACATAAGCATTTTCTCCTTTTCTCACAATATATTCAATTCTGTATCAAATTAATACTTAATTTTAAGATGTTCAAGGTAGTTACAGAGATGTTTTCAAAGTAGATGACATTTATATTTCATTTTTGGGAAAACATGTTAAGATTGAGTTGATAAGGGTTTTGTTTTTCTCCTGATAGAATTCTTGCATATTGTCTGATAGATGAAATTAAAATATCATATCAGATAAAAGGTTATGACTTTATTTATAATGAATTTTGGTTGGGTTATTTTACAGAGTATTTGCGGATCGTCTGATAGATGATACTGACAAAGAGAACTTTGTAGGACTGATAACAGAAAAACTGGGATCTCTCTTCGATCAGACCTTCCATAATATCTGTCCTAGCAAACAGCCACCAATATTTGGTAAGTAAATCAGACCTTCCTTAATATCGGTCTTGACAAACAGCCACCAATATTTGGTAATATCTGTCTTGACAAACAACCGTCAATAATCATTAAGTAAATTAGAACTTCCATAATACCAAGTAAATAAGACCTTCTGTACCTGGCCAAACAAACAACCTCCAATATTTAATAAGTGAATCAGACCTTTCATTATAACTGGCTTATAAACAACTGCCAATATTTAGTAAGTATATCAGACTTTCCATTATATCAGTCCTAACAAATTACCACACAAAATTTGGTAAGGAAATAAGCCCTTCCATAATATCTGTCTCGACAAACAACTGCCAATATTTGATCAATAAATTAGACCCTCCAAAATACATGGCCTAACAAGCAACAGCATCTATAAGGTTAGTAAATCCGACCTGCAATAACTCTTGGCCAAATAAACAACCGAAAATATTTAGTTAGTAACTTAGACTTTCCATTATATTCGTCCTTACAAAAAACCGCAAGTATTCAATAATTAAATAAGACCTTTAATAATACCCAGCCTAACAAACAATAGCCAATTCTGTTTAGTAAATGAGACCTTACCTGACCAAACAAAAAAAAAACAATATTTAGGTAAATCGAGACTTTCCGTTATATTTATTTTAGGATGCCGCCGCAATAAAATAACATAAAAGTAAAATCATCAAATACAACACATTTATTCCCAGACAAAAAATAATAACGACACACATAATAAACACTATTATTGTGGAATTAATTTGGACGCAAGTGGTATTCAGCCATCATGGAGGACGGCACAGTGATCATTAGACTGTTATGCAGTTGCACGCACCAAATATGTATGACTAGTAGTTTTATATGAAAGCATGACCTTTTCGCTTTCTGTTCTGGGCATCCCTCTCCCCTATAGATAATTTATCAATGGTGCGTGCCATAGACAAAGCCATGAATTAAACTTAGGATTGTTGGAATCCTGTGAGAAGCCGCCTTGCAAGGTTCCACATCCTTGAGACATGCCATGCATAATAGCCCCTCACAGTTCCCAGCTCCTCGTCCGTGACACCCGAGGCCCCGTTCCTGACTGATGCCGACAGAGTCCAAGCCTCGAGGTCGACGTTGGAGGTATAAATAACAATGAATTCTGACTATTAGGTATGCTAGATCACTATGCCGCCCACTCACTGGCCGCTAGAATCCCAATACCACAAGCGACGAATGTTGTTGACCCCTACAGTAAAGGAGGCAATCTAGAAATGCTGTGCTAAAAGTTTTAACGAAATGTTTAGAAACACATCCTGTAAAGTGTATGCATGACCTATTATCACAGCAGGTCTCAAAAAACAAAAGTAAGCACTTTGACATGTCCTTATATCATCTTATATCAAGGTTATCGTTCTGTAAAGTTAATGGATATCACGATGCACAGCCATAAAAGTCACATGACGCAAAGGTTAACACCAAGACCCATCCGGTTATCCGTTTTGTCCAACAGAAGTTCTGAGACCGGTTATCCAGTTCCATGGCAATTGGTTTGTTTAAGCGCTGTTTATTTCCGATGATCGCATCAAATGAACCTGAAAACATAAAAAACTCACAGCAGAATCAATAGCCTAAATAATGGGTGGGAGGGTGGGTTTTTCCGAAATCTATTTTGTGCATGGTTCCTTGAAGCCGATTGCAAAAAGGCCGAGTGTTCCGAATATTCTCAAATTTTGAAGTGTCCGAGACTTTGCGTAACAGGTGATTAGACGCTTAATCAAATCCAATAGTAAATGCAAGCGCTTTGTCGTCTAGAATTGATCATAACAGATAGGTGAATTAACCCGGAAGTAAACGATTCCCAAAACTCCAAAAACACTATTTAAAAGCAACTCCCAACCCACCACGGTTTGTCAGCCCCAAAATAAATGAGATTATTGCTAGGGCCATAATCTGTATTATTTTAGGATGCCGCCGCAATAAAATAACATAAAAGTAAAATCATCAAATACAACACATTTATTCCCAGACAAAAAATAATAACGACACACATAATAAACACTATTATTGTGGAATTAATTTGGACGCAAGTGGTATTCAGCCATCATGGAGGACGGCACAGTGATCATTAGACTGTTATGCAGTTGCACGCACCAAATATGTATGACTAGTAGTTTTATATGAAAGCATGACCTTTTCGCTTTCTGTTCTGGGCATCCCTCTCCCCTATAGATAATTTATCAATGGTGCGTGCCATAGACAAAGCCATGAATTAAACTTAGGATTGTTGGAATCCTGTGAGAAGCCGCCTTGCAAGGTTCCACATCCTTGAGACATGCCATGCATAATAGCCCCTCACAGTTCCCAGCTCCTCGTCCGTGACACCCGAGGCCCCGTTCCTGACTGATGCCGACAGAGTCCAAGCCTCGAGGTCGACGTTGGAGGTATAAATAACAATGAATTCTGACTATTAGGTATGCTAGATCACTATGCCGCCCACTCACTGGCCGCTAGAATCCGCCACAGAAAATTTAGTATAAATTTGTCCCCATCGTTTTTCCGAAATCTATTTTGTGCATGGTTCCTTGAAGCCGATTGCAAAAAGGCCGAGTGTTCCGAATATTCTCAAATTTTGAAGTGTCCGAGACTTTGCGTAACAGGTGATTAGACGCTTAATCAAATCCAATAGTAAATGCAAGCGCTTTGTCGTCTAGAATTGATCATAACAGATAGGTGAATTAACCCGGAAGTAAACGATTCCCAAAACTCCAAAAACACTATTTAAAAGCAACTCCCAACCCACCACGGTTTGTCAGCCCCAAAATAAATGAGATTATTGCTAGGGCCATAATCTGTATTGTCCTAACAAACAACCACACAAAATTTGGTAAGTCAAAGTTGGCGAATTGATTATGAATCTTGCTGGGTTTGAAATTTTTAGTTTTGTGTTTTGAAATGGTTGGGATGTTTTGTTTTGGTGTCTTCTGCCTTAGCAGGATAGCATGTAGGGATCAGTATTCCATCATTGTCTATCAGTCAGTCTATCAGTCTGTCTATCATTCTGTCTATCAGTCTGTCTATCAGTCTGTATATCAGTATGTATGTCATTCTAGCTTGGCTTTTATTATAAGTAGTAGTTACTAATCATTGGAAACTACACATATCGAGGGCTTGGCGTGAAACGTTTGTAACTTAAATTTGTATTTTTTTACCAAGGTTAATCACTTCACCATAAAGTCTTTATAAGCGTTAAATAATTTTTCTTGGTAAACAATGGAAATTTAGGTGCCATTGCTCGTTCTGAGCCATGGCACCTAAATTTGCATTGTTTACAAAATGGTCAAAATGGCCCCTAAACTAGGGTTTTCAAAATAGGTTTTTAGTTACAACCGTTTCACACCAAGCCCTCGATATGTTCCTTTGAATTCTCTTGTTTGTTTGAAAGAAAGTTATAAATGCATATAATGAAGGATTTTTTTTATAATTTGTACTAAAATGGCTGGCATAAGATGAATTGAAGTATGTATAAAACATAATACTATATTAATTATTACTGAATGTTATTGACATGCTTGTTCAGTTATATGTTAATTTAAAATGGAACTGTTTCTTTATTCAAACAACAATCATTGTCTTTAGCAGCATATGACTTTCAAACAGATATTGAAGAAAGATATTTTGAAACAAGCAGCATATGGTTTTCGAAAAACATAGAGAAACAAGTAATTTCAATTTTTCCAACAAATTTATTTCCAACTCTATACCAAGATTATTTCTCAAATGTTCTACATGTCAGAGAAAAGGACAAGTTGCAAATTATGAGCACAAACTCTAATGAAAAGGCACAAAGTTTACGGTATCAATCTGTGGGTTATATTAATATTTTCTGTATTGACTTTGTTTTCTAGGTGATTACTATGGTACCAATGCTGTACCAGTATACGAAGATATCACTGATCAGGTAGCCTTGAAGAAACTTATGGGAGACAAACTTGAGGACTATAATGAGACTCCAGGTGTTGTTCACATGGACCTCGTGCTGTTTAGGGATGCAATTGAACACAGTGAGTATATTGAGTTAAAACTTATAATTTTAATATCATTTAACTCTTTCCATCATACAAGAAATTAAATATCCAAACAGAGCTCTAGATAAGGGGCATTTTTTCATGTTCTAAAATCCTTATTTGACATTCAAACCCTATGTTGTGGGTACACAAAAGAATCGTCTTAGTGAGACGATTCTTTTGTGTACCCACAATGTAGGATTTTGTTGAGTAATAAGAGAATATTTGTGGGGAAACCTGTTCACTCCCTCTTATCTAGTCTAGTCTAGTCCTCTGAATACTGTTCTAATTTTAATTTAAAATGGTTACATCTTTGTCTAGGCTATATGCATCCTGACAGTGAAGACTATGATGACACTGTGCAAATGTACCTGCACCTGCACTATATTGAGATGCAACAAGACAACACATTTCAAATTTATTTTCTTACTGTTTCATTTAGTCTCAAAGATCGTGAGAGTAATTAGACAACCCAGAGGTAACATGTTGCTGGTTGGTATAGGAGGTTCTGGACGTCAGAGTTTGACTCGTCTGGCTGCCAGTATATGTGATTACACAACATTCCAGATTGAGGTTTCCAAACACTACAGAAAGAATGAGTTCAGAGATGGTTAGTATTAATTTATTTGGGATTTACAGGTTTTTCTGTTATATCATGGCAACAGTTCACTTATCCATGATCACTGAGAAGATTGCTAGCTGATCTTAAGATAAGGGGCGTTTTTCATGTCCTAAAATCCTTATTTGACCTTCTTACCCTATGTTGTGGGTACTCAAAAGAATGGTCTCGGTGACCATTCTTTTGAGTACCCACAATATAGGGTTTGCTTTAATAACAAGAGAGAAATTGTGAGAAACAGCGATGGATATCCCTCTTTATTAGGACCCCTGGGCTAGTTGCTAATGCTATTGTTGTTCAATCCTGATGCAGATGACATTGGATACATCTACAGCAAAAGTCTTTTGATAAAAAAAGGTGAAAAGAAATCCACATAAGCAATTTCATTTTTTTTCACTGTGTTTTTTCTCTATGTCTATGTCTAGATATTGCAAAAATATTTTCCTTAGATGTTATGATAGAAGACTTTGAAGGTTTTCTTACATACAACGAATCTGCAGCTGACAGACCATTGAAACATTTAGGCAAAATATATGAAAATTTTAGACATAAACGTTTTCATTATTGAATAGAACAGACAACAGTATAGTAAATTTCTATAAACCAAGTATAATTATTGGATAAGAGTTGGAAATATCATGATAAAACAGAAATTACTAATTATGAGCAGTTTCTCCTTTAGTCACAATGTTTTCAAAAGTTGTCTACTGAAGATACATCAAAAGGTGTCTACATTTTGAAAAGAATTAAAAAGATGACTGAAAATATGATACATAAAAAACGTTGTTAAAATTCTGGGATTTTTAAAATTATTCTTTACCAGATATAAAGAGACTTTACTTCCAAGCCGGAGTAGACAATAAGCCAACAGTTTTCTTGTTTAACGACACTCAAGTAGTAGAGGAAGGATTTTTGGAGGATATCAATAATGTCTTGAGCAGTGGTGAAGTTCCCAACCTGTACAAAGCAGATGAATTTGAAGAGGTATACTGTGTTTTGAATCCCTCATACTAGTGTTGACCCTTGCCTACTTGTAGACGCATTCTGACACATCTTCAGCAGACGACTTTTGAAAACACTGTGAGAAAAGGAGAATTTGCTCAAAACAAGCTTTTTCACCTTTTACCACAATGTTTTTAACTTTTTTCAGTAATTATACTTTCATTTACAGAGGTTTTTCATATTTTAGTGTAAATGTTTTTAATGTTGTCTGCTGCAGATTTGTTGTATGTGGGAAAGGAAATGATATCCTTTTCCCACCTTCAGACACATTTGCTGCAGACGACTTTTGAAAACATTGTGACAAAAGGAACAATTGCTCAGACAGGTACAAATAATCCAATAGTTTCTCAGAATACAGAGTTCTCCGACTGACTCAAACTTGAAAAGGACCAAGAAATAACCTCGATTGATTTGTAGATTTATACTCAGTTCATTCTAGTATTGTTAGCTTTTGTGATCACTCACCGTCCGGCGTCGCCGTCATCGGCGTCTGTTAACAATTTCATACAAATGACTTCTCCTACTAAACTAATGGACAGATTTCAAAATAACAGGTGAATGGTCCTTAGGTGGTCCTCTTTCAAAGTTGTTCAAAGAAATTAATTCCAAGTAGAACTAGGGAAAAATTGCCAAATCTTAAAAAATCTTCTTGTCCAAAAGTACTGGCCCGATTTGAAAATTATTTTGCACAAATGTTCCTTAGGGTATCCTCTACCAAGATTGTTCAATTTTTTCTGATCCGTTGAAAATCATGGCCGCCAGGGGGCGGAGCTTGTTTTCCTTATGTGTGCATTGTTAAAACTTTAAAAATCTTCTTGTCCAAAAGTACTGGCCCGATTTAAAAATTATTTTGCACAAATGTTCCATGGGGCACCCTTTACCAAGATTGTTCAAATATTTCTGATCCGTTGAAAATCATGGCCGCCAGGGGGTGGAGCTTGTTTTCCTTATATGTGCATTGTTAAAACTTTAAAAATCTTCTTGTTCAAAAGTATTGGCCTAAAAAGAATAAACACTTTGAAAAATATTGAAGTTCTATTAAATCAGGTGAACGATATAGGGCCATCATGGCCCTCTTGTTATATATAACCCCTCATCCCATACAACCATTCCGCAGTTGAAAACATTGTGCCAAAAAGTGAATTTTGCTCATCAAAAACAGTATTCTGTGTTCACCTGCACTCAAGTCTACAAGTGGGAAGAAGTAAAATATTTATTGAAAACATTGTGGCAAACAGTGAATTTTGCTCATCAAAAACAGTATTCTGCGTTCTCCTGCATACAAGTCTACAAGTGGGGAAAAGTATAATATGTATTATGATAAAATCCTGTTAAGAAAACAGAACAGCAGCAGAACTGCTACTTCACTGTTTTTCTAAGACACATGTATCCCAGGAAGTAGATCAAGTTTAACAATACTATAGGTTATTGACTCTGTACTGTGAAATCATCGTTGGACCAAGTTCTTGGGTTGAAGCTTGCGAGGCTACGTTCACCAAAGAACAAGGTGCAACGATAATTTCACAGTACAGGGTAAATAACCTTTTTATTGCATACTTTCATTTTGTAAACTATTTGGTTTATTCGTTTGACTTCTTTATTTATAAATCTGCTTCCGTGATCAAAACAAACTGTTTGTTTACATTAGAAGTAGTTGAAAATGATGGACAGTTTGTATTTGTACCATTTATAGATTCTTTTAAATTGAAAAGAAATGAAGGTAAAACGTATGATTGTTATTCCAGGTGAGAACTGCTCTCAGTGATATTGCCAAGAAGGAAGGGATCGATGATTCCCCACAGAGTATATTCGCATTCTTGGTGGAGAGAGTCCGGTCAAACCTTCATGTGGTGCTGTGTATGAGCCCTGTGGGAGAGCCTTTCAGGTAAAATTAGAAGCGCTTGGCTGTTAACCCTTTCCCACTTTTGAAATCTTTGTGACAAAAGGAGAAATTACTCAGTTGTAGAGATTTTACTTACTTTTGCCACAATGTTTTCAAAGTCATCTGTTACAGACGACCTACTTTGTGTGCTGGAAAGGGTTAAGTATTTCTGTAATAAGTAAGTTCGGAGACTACCATGTACCTAAAGAACTTATAGATGTCAGCATTGATCGTTCTCAATTATCCAATGGCATGTCATTTAGCAACAATGATACAAATAAAGATTCATTTTTTGTGTATATTTTATTTTTTCTAGATAATAAAGTTTTGAATTTATACATGACTGATCTTTTGAGTTTTAACCTTTCCCCTTTACAGACGACTTCTGATGCATCTGCAGCAGAAGAGTTTCTAAAACAGTGTGGCTAAAATGAGCAATTTCTCTTTTTGCCACAACGTTTTCAATTTTATTCAAAAATGTTTGCTTTCGTTCATAGAGAGTTTCCATATTCTTGCCTAGATGTATTCAAAGTTGTCTGTTGCAGATTTGCTGAATAGGGGAAAGGGTTAAACACAAAACATCTTTTGACATTTGTTTGCCATGTTGTGATGACAAAACTATGTTATTTCAGAAATCGTATCCGTATGTACCCTGCCTTTGTGAATTGTACCACGATTGACTGGTTCTCGGAATGGCCCCTGGATGCTCTTCTGGAAGTGGCGGATAAATACCTCAATGAGAACTCTCTGGGCAGTGAAGAAGAGGTAAAAATATTTTATAATTTCCCACATACAGCAAATATACAGCAGACAACTTTGAAAACATATCAAAAATATCAAACATTTCTTTAAAATATGTTCTATTCAATTGTAAATTGCATCTTATAAATGTAGGGGCTAAGTGAAGAGACAGATGAGGCTGTGAGTATTCAACAGCTCATCGGAGTTTTAAGTGTTTGCATATGCAACAAGACCCCTAAATTTGTCTTACCCCTTTCCCACATACAGCAAATCTGCAGCAGATGACTTTCTACTCAAACATATGGAAAATCTCTATAATTGTATGTATAATTACTGAAAAAAGATAATTGTATGTATAATTACTGAAAAAAGTTGAAAACATTGTGGCAAAAGGAGAAATTGCTTGTTTTGAGAAATTTCTTCTTTTGTCTCGATGTTTTCAAAAAGTCATCTGTTGTGGAGGCGTCAGAAAGCACCTGTATGAGGGAAAGGGATAATGGGCTCTTTAATTTCGCATTTCTTTCCTACATACAACAAATATGCAGCAGATGACTTCAAAATCATATAAGGAAAATGTTGAGCAATTTCTACTATTTCCATAATGTTTTCAAAAGTTGTCCGTTATAGATGCGTCAAGATGCGTCAAGGGTCAAAAAGTAAACAAAGATAAGTACAATGTGAAAATCAGTTGTATCTATTATAAAATATAGGTAATGATTCTTTCTGCTGATCTACTGTTGAATAATGATAAACACAGTTATAGAATATATTTAAATACTCAAGCAATTTAGTTCAATAATAAAAGATATAACTGATCTATAGTGTCTTTAGTATTTCACATGTACAACCAGGCTGCAGCAGGCGACTTCGAAAACATCTACATATTATACAGAAAAATCTCTTTGAACGAAGGATCAATTATTTAATGGAGTTGAAAGTTTTATGCTGCAGAGGTGTCAGAAACCCTCTGTATGAAGGAAAGGGGGTTTCACGTCACTTTGAATTTTGAAAATGTTATTGATTCATTTTCTTGGTTACTCTTGTCCTGTAGAAAGAGATGAATGCAGATTGTGCGAAGATAGCCGCTGTGATGCACAATTCTGCTAGACTCATGTCCCATAAGCAGTTGTTGTTACTAAGGCGTTATAATTATGTTACGCCTATAAATTATTTGGAATTGGTAATAGTATTCAAAAAGTAAGATGAGTTGATCTACCTACTGGGTACTTTAGAAACAGTTAAAAACATTAACCCTTTCCCAATTACAAAACAGCAATGGAAGACAACTTGGAAAACAGCGAAGTTAAAATATGAAAAATATTTATAAAAGAAAGATAATTATTGAATAGATATAAAAGCATTGTGGCAAAGGCAATAATTTCTCATTATGAGCAATTTATCCTTTTCCCAAAATGTTGTCAAATTGCATCTACAATTGGCAAAGGATTAAAACTTTGTTGCTTTTTAGCCAGATATTGATTATGTTGATTATGTTGCTAAGTTTTGACATTGATGGATAAAAATTATTTCTGTTTCTGTTTTTTCATCATATTGTTTAACCCTGTTCCATATACAACAAATCAGTTGCAGACGACTTTGAACAAATCATCCAGGCAAAAATGTGAATTATCTCTATAAATGAATTTGTGATTATTAAAAGGAGTTGAGAACACTGGCAAAAAGAGAAATTGCTCATCATCAGCAATTTCTCCTTTTGCCACAGTGTTTTCAAACGTCACTGCTGTAGAGGTGTAATAAAGTAAATGTATGTGGGAAAAGGGTTAAGATCTGTTACTTGTTAAGACTTATTTGCTAAGTTATCAGTTTACCTACCAAAGTTTTGCAAAATAATGTGCCTTGAAAACATTTGAGGAAAAAACTCATTTGCAAAATGAATATGTATTATTGATACAAACTTTCAAACGTTGTCAGAAAAGTGAAAATTGCTAACCCATAAAAATTATTCTTCTTTACCAACAAAGTTTAAATTGTACATTATAAAATTTCAATAATTTCACTTGCATGCTTATTATTTATTTGCTATCTAGGACAAACTTAAGGGTAGCTTGGCCAAGATTTTCTCCATCATGCACAAATCTGTGACTGATTACTCCTTGAAAATGTACGAAGAAATGAAGAGACATAACTATGTCACTCCGACAAACTATCTTGAACTTGTTTCGGGATACAAAAAGTGAGTTTCATGTTTTCTACAAATGACCCAGTCCGTGAAGAGGTAGAAGTTGGCTTTTGTGAACAGTCTAGATACAGATCAGGGTGCGTCTGCACAGACTTATCAAGATTTATACTGTTTACATATAACAAACATACGCTTGCTAGACGTTTCTGTCTGTTTGTATAGATTTCTATTTAAACTGAGCAGAAATCAGAAATTTGGAATGCAAACTTGTACCTTTTTTGCATGGGCTGGCTCAAATAGAGTTGAGGGAATATCTTGCTATACTCAACTTTAACCTTTGCCTAATTATAACAAACCTAAAACAGAGAACTTTGAAAACATTTAGGCAAAAATATATGTAAAAGTTAGTTTAATTTCGCAAAAGAACTAGAAATGTTGTTGCAAAAAAAAAAATCGCTCATAATGTAAGGTACAGACTAGAATCAGCTGATAGGCCTTTTCTTCATCAAAGTACATAACCTACTTTCTTAGTACTTCCAGGTAACTTGTGTTCCTTCGAAATTTCTTCATAAAGATTTTGATGCTGTTGATGTTTATCACTGTTTACTGTTAAAAAGTTAATGTTACATGATTAAATATTTACTTGGAATATTTAGTTATCAGATATAAATATTTTCAAACGTTTGTTTAAGTTTAGGTTTTGAATAAAGTGTGGTGATTCTTAAAATGTTAATGTTCAAAATTTCATGTAACAAAATTTCATAATAAACTAAAATTTTAACCAAGACTACTGATAAAACCAAGGTGATGAAAATAGTTAATTAATGTATTTATTCCCACATACAGATACTTTCTTAAATCTCTGCTGAAGATGACTTTGGAAACATTGTGGCACAAGAAGAAATTATTTACCATCAGTAATATTTCTTTTTGCGACAGTGTTTTCAACACATTTCATTAATCATACTTTCATTTATGGAGAATTTTCATATTTTTGCTTAGATATTCTCCAAGTCGTCTGCTGTAGAAGAGTCAAATGTGGGAAGGGGGTGTAAAAAACATAATGAAAAAAATGTCATTCTGTTCTTTTGATTTGGGGTCTTAATGACATTGATTTTAGCATCATTTTACCCATTCCCACATGCAAAAAATCTACAGCAGACTACTTAGACTTGGAAAGCGAAATTTCTCCTTTTGCCACAATTTATTAAAAAGTTTACTGCTGCAGAGGTGTCTTAAAACACCAGTATGTGTGAAAGGGGTTTAAAATGACATGCACATAAAATGATTGTGGCTATACTTTATTATCTTTTGACACAAAACAAAGATGAGTTTATATGATAGATAGGTGGAGAGTGAAGGCTCACCCAAGGATTCTCTGTCAACTAGTGAAACATGACTCCTTTCGGGCCAGACACTACTCATATTCTAAAGGTCAAATTTATAAACATAGGTTTAAATTGCAATATGTCACTCAGTTACAATGAGGGCTATCAATCCAGGGTCTAGAACTATAAAACTTTAATATGTACTCATAAGTTGTGCTCAAGTCTTCGATTGGTTGGAAGCAAATTCATTCTCGAAATTGACTACTCTGAAGTCTTATTTGGAGCATGGAGTTCATTTCTGAGCACAGAGAACATTTAAAGAGTTTTTGTAGTTTCGGGCACTGTTGTCAACAGCTGGAACTCTGGTTGGAACTCTGGCTCGGCCATAGTTACATTCTTTCTGACAATTGACAAAGTTCATTGTGACTGTCCTTATTTGTCTTCAACTGAAAAGCTTAATATTGGATGTGGGAAGGTAGCCTGACAAGAATAATGTGTTGAGAACTATTGTGTGAAAGCCAGGAAATGTTCAATAGGGGAACTTGCTGCAGCAATATTACTGAAATACAGTTTAAAATGGCTTAAAGCCCAAATCAATCGACATAAACATATGACTGACATTATTATGTCTCCCCCATTACATGGGGGTGACATATTGTTTTTGCCCGTTCCGTCCGTCCTTCCGTCCTTCCGTCCTTCCGTCCTTCCGTCTGTCACACTTGTTTCCGCTCAATAACTGAAGAACGCTTGCGCGTAGGAACTTCATACTTGGTATGCAGGTTGGTCATGACCAGTAGCTGACCCCTATTGATTTTGATAACAGAAGGTCAAAGGTCAAGGTCATGGTGACCTTGTGAGGTAACAAATGGTTTCCGCTCAATAACTGAAGAACGCTTTGGCTGAGGAACTCCATACTTGGTATGCAGGTTGGCCATGCCTAGTAGAAGACCCCTATTGATTTTGAGGTCAGTACGTCTAAGGTCAAGGTCACAGTGACCATGAGCTTGAAAGGTCACAGTGACAATGAGCTGATAAATAGTTTTTGCTTGGGCCCAGGAACTTCATACTTGATGTGCAGGTTGGTCACCACCAGAAAATGACCCCTATTAATTTTAAGGTCACTAGGTCAAAGGTCAAGGCCACAGTGGTCAAGGTCACATCCGTCACACTTGTTTCCGCTCAATAACTGAAGAACGCTTGGGCATAGGATCTTCATACTTGGTATGCAGGTTGGTCATGACCAGTAGATGACTCCTATTGATTTTGATGTCAGAAGGTCAAAGGTCAAGGTCATGGCGACCTTGTGAGGTAAAAAATGGTTTCCGCTCAATAACTGAAGAACGCTTGGGCCGAGGAACTCCATACTTGGTATGCAGGTTGGCCATGCCCAGTAGAAGACCCTATTAATTTTGAGGTCAAGGTCACAGTGACCTTGAGCTGAAAGGTCACAGTGACAATGAGCTGAAACATTGTTTTTGCTTAATAACTGTAGAATGCTTTGGCCATGGAAGTTAATACTTGGTGTGCAGGTTGGTCACCACCAGTAGATGACCCCTATTGATTTTGAGGTCACTAGCTTGAAGGTCAAGGTCATGGTAACCTTCAGCTGAAAAATGGTTTCCTCTCAATAACTAAAGAATGCTTATGTTGAGGAACTTCATACCTGGTGTGCAGGTTGGTCCTAACCAGTAAATGACCTTTATTGAATTTGTTTGATTTTGAGGTCAAAAGGTCAAATGTCGAAGGTCACGGTAACCTTCAGCTGAAAAATGTGTTTTACTCAATAACTCAAGAACGCTTATACCCAGGGACTTCATACTTGGTGTGCAGCTTGGTCCTAACCTGTAGATGACCCCTATTGATTTTGATGTCAGTAGGTCAAAGGTCAAGGTCGCAGTGACCTTTGGCTGAAAAAAAATGGTTTCCGCTCAATAACTGAAGATTGCTTGGGCCCAGGAACTTCATACTTGGTGTGCAGGTTGGTCACCAGCAGCAAATGACCCCTATTGATTTTGAGGTCACTAGGTCAAAGACCAAGGTCATGGTAACCCTCAGCTGAAAAATGGTTTCCGCTCAATAACTGAGGATTGTCACTGTTGCTTCATCTCCAGTCCAAAACTAAAGAATTCATCTCCATCATTTCTTTTCCTCCCCAGTACGACCACACAAATGGGGAGACAAGCGCTTTTTCAAAAAAGCAATCTCTAGTTTACTATAAATTTTAATATTTTTTAAAAATATATTTATCACCTTTATTTGTAGAGGTTGCACTGTCAGGCAAACCCATTCACATTTTCGAATTTATAACATACATAACAAAACAATTTGAATGCAGCAATAATGTCAAATTTTCCATCTCATGTACCGATACATGACAGTGATATTATCCTGTTTTATCCAGACTTCTGTTCTCAAAGAAGAAAGAACTGGGTGATGCTGCCAATAAGTTAAAGAACGGTCTGAATAAGATTGATGAGACACGAGAGAAGGTGGAGAAAATGTCCATTGATTTGGAGGACGCTAAAACCAAAGTGGCGCAGTTCCAGAAACAGTGCGAGGAATATCTGGTTATTATTGTCGGTCAGAAAAGAGAAGCAGATGAACAGCAGAAGGTTTGTGGGATCTGTTTTTATTTTATTCCTGCACATTTTCCAGCATAAATACATGAACATTGCAAAGTGCAAAACACAACTTATTAAAATTTAATAACCTACCAAATATGGTAACAGAATGTCACTGAAATTTGACATGACATTGTTGAAATATGATTTCACCCATTCAAAATGCGAAAGTGGTCCGTGATTTACATGCCATTCATAAATATAATATAGATTGGGTTTATTGAAAATATAGAAATTTGTATAATTTGTATCTATTCTGTCTCAAAAGTTATATCAGGTATATAATGAAAGGAAAACTGATACAGTATCTGTAGCGATTGTCTTATCTGAGCATGGGAATATTTACATTTCTCTCGACCTTTGATCTTGTGAGACATCCACTTTTTCGCGCACATTGCAGTACAATGCAAAGCCAAGTATCATTACTGCAACTTGATATTCCATATTTATTTGACCCTTTCCCACATGCATTTACATTTTGAAACACCTGCCTCAGGGAACCATTTGAAAACATTGTCACAAAAATAGAAATTACTCATACTGTTTGTTTTTATCAACTATAGGGGTCTAGACATTTAATATGTGGGTTGATCATGAAAATATAGCCAAACTAACCAACGAGCTGTCAATCCAGTGGTTGTGAGTTTGAACCCAATCTTAGCCAACATTCTTTCTGACATTTGACAAAAGTGCTTGTGTTAGAAAAACAGGTAACACAAGGGTAGATGAACTCTCTGATAGGACTTCAACATTGTTGTAAATGGCATTAAACCCCAATCAATAACTAAACCTCTATGTGTTTTCTTTTTTCATCCTTTTAGTCTGTAGCCCAGAAAAGTGAAAGGATTGCAGATGAGGAGGTCAAATGTCAACACATGGCAGATCTGGCCCAGAATGATCTTAACGAGGCTTTGCCTGCTCTCGAAGAGGCTCTTAAGGTTCGTATTTCTTTTTTCAATTTCTTAATAAATGAGTTTTTAACTCAACAAAATAAACCTTATTGTGACTTTTTGCAAAGATTTGATACAACTTTAAGCACAAGTTTTACTCTTTCACACATGCATCAAATCTGCAGTGGACGACTTTGATACAATTTAGTTAAATATAGGGAAAACTCTATAAATAAAAGAATAAGTATTGAATAAAGTTTAAAAAACATTGTGGCGAAAGGAGAAATTGATCATTATGAGCAATTTCTCCTTTTGCCACAATGTTTTCAAAAGTCGTCTTCTGCAGAGGCATCCGTAACAGTCGCTATGTGAAAAAGGGTTAAACTGTGCCATATATCTCCCCATTTGTGTTTAAATAAGAAAATACATCGGATTAACACTGTCCCTCATACAACAATTCTGCAGTACAATTATTGAAAAGAGTTGGCAAGACAAGAATTTTCACTCCATTTTCTACAAACATTTCAAAATCATCTGCTACAGAAGCTTCAAGTCTTCTTGTTG
The DNA here is from genome assembly GCA_031761405.1 of Serripes groenlandicus. Taxonomy (NCBI): domain Eukaryota; kingdom Metazoa; phylum Mollusca; class Bivalvia; order Cardiida; family Cardiidae; genus Serripes; species Serripes groenlandicus. The sequence goes on from JASEVX010000244.1 coordinate 177,814, forward strand.
CCTGAAGCGTTGTCTGGAATTTTCTAGAACTTTCTATAGAGTGCTTTTGTATTACAAAGAACATTTGTGGATTCTGAACCATTTCTCACATACAGACGCTTTCTGATGCCACTGCAGTAGATTACTTTTGAAAACATTGTGGCAAAAGCAAAAAAAAAATTTCATAATGAGCAAGGTCTCCTTTTGCCACAATGTTTTACCTCTTATTTGATTATTATACTTTCATTTTTTAGAAATATTCCATATATTCACTCTGACAGATGTTTTTCAAAAAATGTCGACTGCAGAATTTTTGAATGTGGGAAAGTGTTAATGGTTACATATTGTCAAAGGCACAAAGGTGCAGACAAATCTGAATTTATATATTGTTTTTAAAATGTTATCCTTTGTCCTGCTATAAATGGTTTTCAACAACATTTACAGATGATAAATTGAATGAGTTTAAACTATATTCTGAATATTGTAGATCAAGATCAGCTGTCTAATCTGGGTCTACATTGTTTGGTATTTATATATTGCGAAAAGAATTTGACTACATCATTCTGAATTTCTATCCACTGCACTTCAAAAAATGTAGACATGGTTCCTTAGTGAATGTTTGTTTAACCCTTTTTCCACATACAACAAATCTGCAGCAGTCGACTTTGAAAACATGGTGACAAAAACCTGAAAAATCTCCATAAAAGATAGCTGAATTGTTAAATTAAAGTTGAATACATTGTGGCCAAAGGAGAAATTGCTCATCATAAGCAATTTCACCTTTGGCCACAATGTTTTCAAAAGTGGTCTGCTGCAGATGCGTCAAAATGCGTCTGCAGGTGGGAAAGGGATAACCTTGTCTTTCTGTAAAATCTAACAAATCTCGCAAACAACCAAGAAGAAACTGTGTCTACCAAATTGGCAAGAACGGTGGACTAAATGATGTATACAGATTACTCTGTCCACTTTAGATTCACAATATCAACATGTAGGGAAAAATACAGTGTAACCTGCTGAAACAACACCTCTGTTTAGCAACTACCTCTTTAGAAGAGCAGTTTAACATTTTCGCTAATCTAATGATAAGCTAATGGAAACTATGGACAAAAGACACGTCATTTTTAAAAATGAAGAAATTGCTCCTAACAAACAATTTCTCCATTTCCAACAATGTTTTTTTTAAATTGAATGCAATTAAATACGTCAAAATGAGTTCCTTTTAAGAGAAAACATTAACCTCTGTAGAGCAGCACCTCTCAAGAAGGTTGTACTTCTTAGTCACTGCCAGATGATGCTCTGGAGATGGTGTACTGTACTCCATGATCTTTATACCATATTTGGTAGCGTATTAAGAACTTATTAAAAATCAATAATGTTGAGACCAACACCCGGAATTCAGCATAATAAGGTTTACAATCGTATTATACACAAAAACCAACTTTCTTTATATCATCTCTGCAAAAAAAGGGAATCATTCTGTAAGTTTAAGTTAAACTATTGAGAAGAGTTGAAAACATTGTGGCAAAAAGGAGAAATTGCTCATCATGAGCACTTTCTCTTTTTGCCAAAATGTTTTCAAAATTTGTCTGCTGCAGAGGCATCAGAAAGTGTCTATTACTGGGAAAGAGTTAAGAATAAAATAATGCATTTGTGCACAGTGTTTCCGTAGTCAAAACAATACACCCTCAATTTCATTGATTCTGGGTTAAAACATGACAAACAAGGAACACCCTGATCAGACTGTTGGGAGGCATAAGATGATCTGGGTCTTCACTGTTCACAAGGTATTGAAGGTTGGTTTTTAGTTTGACCATGTCTTTATTTGGGTTATGTACATCATTAATTCACAACTTATGAATGTCTAATTAGGCTCTGGAATCATTGAACAAGAAAGACATGACAGAGATTAAATCTTATGCTAAGCCTCCAACACTTGTCGAGAAAGTAATGGAAGCTGTTATGATCCTTAAAGGCCATGACCCCACCTGGATGGAAGCAAAACGTCAACTTGGTAATTCCTGATGACCCTAGTGTGGAGATTGTTGTGTTATTGTCATGTTGATTGTGTATAACTCTAACCTACCACCTTTTATTCATGTCAAATATAACATCTCCATTGAAAATACTGAAATTCACTTGCAAGACTTGAAATTGGTTTTAATTACAATAACCCTTTCCCACATACAACAAATCTGCAGCAGACTTTGAAAATATATTGGTAAATAATATGGAAAATCTCTTTAAATGAAAAGAACAATTATTGTGTAAAGTTTAAAACATTGTCACAAACAGGGGAAATTGCCCATCGTGAGCAATTTCTACTTTTGCCACAATGTTTTCAAAAGTCATCTGCTACAGAAAGTATCTATGTCAGTAAGGGTTAAGTGACCTTTTTTTCTGCTTTGAAAAAGTCTTAAAAAGACAACGAAAAATGCTTCATCGAAAACTTGCAGAATTATTATTTTAATACAGTGCTGAAAACGGTTTTGAAACGTAGAAATTGTGCATTTTCCACAGAGTTTGTGTCTGGTGCATAGGAGGAGATCTGAAATTGTCTGTAGTATCAGGAAAGGGATAGTAATTAAAGTACTCAAGCATTCTTGCATTGTTGTTTTTCATTTTTATAACTAGAACATAGAGAGTACAGTTAATATATGCCTAATTTATTATACTTATTAAAATATTGGGGATGTTATATTTGTCAATATTGTAGCTTTAATAATTCACTTGGTTTATTTGGAGCACAGATAATTTTGTTTATTTCCCCAAACCAGATTTTATAGTGTTTGCTGTCTTTTATACACCAGAGTGCTTACAGTGTTTTTAGAAGATTTGTTTTAAACTGTTGTTATTACATGTTAGTGCTTACAAGTATATTTATTTCCCTTTATGCAAATCAGACCTTTCATATTTTGTAGCTTGGTGTTAAACTTAACTTTTCGTTGATATTTCTTTTTTTTTCAACTCCCTTTTTGTGTCGTCTGTCTTGGCAGGGTGACATATAGGGATCATGTCTCTGTTGACTGTCTATCTATCCGTCACACTTTCACCTGGCAGGCATCACATGGGCTCCTGTGATGACTCTTGTTTTGAAAGTAGTACTTTTGTGGTGCAGTATTTATTTCTTCATTTTTTTTTAATTGTTTCATATATTATTTTCAATTTGTAAAATTTAAAATTAGAATGTCAGGTCATGGGTTAATCCTTTTACACATTCAACAAATATGCAGCAGACAACTTTGAAAACATCTATCCAATACTATGGAAAATCTGTAAAGAATGAAAGTAATAGTTGAAAAGAGTTGAAAATATTTTGGGAAAAGGAGAAATTGCTCACTATGGGCAAATTATCCTATTACCACAATGTTTACGAACACTGTCTGCTGTAAATGCATTAAGATGCATCAAGATGCATGTACATGTGGGAAAGGGTTAGACAATATGTTTGCACTGTGTCGAAGTAGTAATAACACTCATTTCACATTTGCAGTGGTTTAACCTTCTAGTTACCTTAACCAGTATACCTGTTACGAAATGTTAAGGGTCATCTGCTTCAATTTATTTTTGAAGAATAACATTGACAGACCCTTAACCCTTTCCCTCATACAACAATTTTGCAGCAGACGACTTTGAACATATTTTGTCAAATAATGGAAAATCTCTATAATTGAATGGATAACCTATGACTAAAAGTGGAAAACATTGTGACAAAAGGAAAAATTGCATGTTTTGTGCAATTTCTTCTTTTGTTACTATGTTTTCAAAAAGCTGTCTGCCGCAGAGGCGTCAGAAAGCGTCTATATGAGGGAAAGGGTTAACCAGTATACCTGTTACGAAATGTTAAGGGTCATCTTCTTCAATTTATATTTGAAGAATAACATTGACCCTTAAGTTGAATATCAAAACCGGGTACAAATTTGAAAAAAAGAATCCATTTAAACAGTAGTACTTAGATTATCCCAGCCAAACCAAATCCCAAAGAGTTTCCATCATTTTAAATAATTTTATACTTAACCAATGCTTTTCCTGTTATAGCCCCAATTTTTTTCCCTCACATTTATGGAAACAAATTATTTTTCTTGTTTGTGCAGTCTTGATGTTATTGCAAAAATATGGTGATAGCCGTTGCAGGAATTTAGCTGAATAAGGGCCTGTATTGATTTTCTATAAGCAGGGTATACTACAGATATCTCAAAAGTTGCTGGTCCATCAGACATATCCAACAAAAATGTGCAGGTCTGTCAAAATTTGTGATGAGTTCAGAACTGTCTAAAATCTTTAGGGAAAACATATCATTTTTTTTTTTGACAAATGCAACAGAGAGAAAATCATTTTAATTTATGAGTTTTAAAATCTGCTTTGTCATTTATCTGAAATTTTAGACATAAAATGTTGCTTGTGATAAAACAAAAAACAATTGTGACATTTGCCTACTTGTCTTAACCTTTTCCCACCTGAAGACACTTACTGACACCTCTGCAGCAGACAACTTTTGAAAACATTGTGGCGATTTCTCTTTTTGCCACTGTGTTTTCAACTTGATTCAATAATTACACTTTCATTGAAAGATATTTTCTAAGTTTTTGCTCAGATGTTTTTAATGTCGTCTGCTGCAAATTTGTTGTATGTGGGAAAGGGTTAAGTATCTGAACAAAGAATAAAGCTTCAGCAAATTGGTTTTCGCAGGGTTTTTTGTGATCCGGCATGTTTTAGGGCCTTGTCTGGATGACCAATGCTTTTGAACTTTTGGGAAGTCTGTTCCTAAGGTGTCCACCAAAAGTCTGATGGAATATAAATACAAGATTGTATTGCTTTGTACAAGGTTGAAGATAAAACCTTGGAAAATTATTTTGATACAGAATTTAAAACATTGTTGGATGAACAATTTCACCCTTTTCTCAATAATTATTACATTTTATTATTATTATTATTTTGTCTGCTGCAAAGGCATATTTTTGGGGTCTAAATCGGAAAAGAGTTCTAAGATTTGTTTTTGATTTTGTGAATAGAGCTTGCTGTTGTATAATTCATACTCCAGACTTTTGGTTGTCACTGTATTTGTGCAGCATTGCTTTTCAGAGCGAAGGAACAAGAAATAAAAAGCATGTATATTTCAATAAGATGCCAGCTTACTGCCTTGCATTGCCAACTAGTATAGGAAGAATAGATTCTATTCACAAACTAAAACTTGCTTTACTTAATGATAAACACAGGCACTTGAATCTCTAAACAAGAAGGACATGACTGAAATTAAATCTTATGGTCGGCCCCCTGCTCTTGTGGAGAGAGTCATGGAAGCTGTCATGATATTGAGAGGACAAGAACCAACCTGGATGGAAGCCAAAAGACAACTTGGTTTGGTCTTTTTGATGTTAACATTTTCTTACATTTTTATTGTTCTTTATATTTTTAACTGTTTACCGAATATGACATTTGTAGAGTCTTTGTATTTGAAAACATCTTATGGAAAAGTTGTCTCAAATAGAAAATTGGAAGTAAAAATTTGATACGGAGAAATTGTTGTTTTCAAATGCCTCCTACATTAGGTATCAGAGGGTATCTATATCGGGTTAAAAAGTCATCATTAAAACTGTCCTTTTCAAGAAAAAGGCGTAACTTTAATCTTTGTTTTCATGTTTGAGTTGGGACTCTTTGAACTGAACTTGAGTTTCCAGTGATTAAATGCACATTTCTTTTTTATTCCACTGGATACCACTTAATAGCAAAACCTCTTTGTTAACGCTTTCCCACATACAACAAATCTGCAGCAGACAACTTTGAAAATATAGTGACAAAAGCCTGAATATTTTCGATAAAAGATAGTTTAATTGTTAAATTAAGTTGAAAACATTGTGGCCAATGGAGAAATTGCTCACCATGAGCAATTTCAGCTTTGGCCACAATGTTTTCAAAAGTATTCTTCTGCATATTCATCAAAATGCATCTGCAGGGTGGGATAGGGTTAAGATAAAGTAGCAACAGATTTTTTGCCATCAGTGCACGGAATTAACAATAGTTTGTTTTTTAATTAACCTGTGTTCATCACCATTTGTAAAGATTCTAGTTCCCTGCACTCATGTAGTTTGTGTTTAATGACTACAGAATCAGAGGTTTTGGGGCTTTATAGAAATTTACCTTTCTGTTTTTTCTATGGAGAAATGTTCATATAGGCCAAGATACCCTTTCTTATTAACTTTTCTGTTTTTTGAAGAAAAAAACTCAGGGTATTGTGATACCCTTGGCATCGTCCTTACAAAACTTTAACCTGAAAATTGGTACACATGTTTCTAGGAACAATACGCATGTCTGTACCAAGTCACATCATTCTGGCTTTAAGAATTATTTAGTAATGCCCCTTTTTTCGACTTAGAAAAATGCAGAGGAGCATTGGCGTTTGCTTGCAGCACTCTTGTTTTGAATATGTGTTAAATTTGAGAAGACCTATATTATGATTAAAGAATGATTAGTCTTGACCTTTGACTGGGGGCACACAAACTAATATCTGTTTTATACTTATGTACCATTTACTTTGATTCCATTTCATACTGGGTATCCTTGAAAATCCTGACAGAGTGTTTTAACAATATCCATTTGTTTGCATGCTTTTATATCTGGCACTATAGCGAAATTGCACTATATGTGTATAATATTCCATTTATCAGGTCATGCTTGTGATGAATATCAGGCTTAACCCTTTACCCCCATATAGGCGCTTTTTGATGCCTCTGCAGCAGACGGCTATTTGAAAACATAGTGACAAAAGAAGAAATTGCACAAAACATACAATTTCTCCTTTTGCCACAAGAAATTATCCATTCAATTATAGAGATTTTCTACTTTTTGACAAAATATATTCAAAGTCGTCTGCTGCAGAATTGTCATATGAGGGAAAGGGTTAAAGATTATATGAGCCAGTGCATGAGAAATGGTACAAGTTGGCTTTTCTGAACAGTGTAGGTTCAGATGCCCTTATCCACATGCTCAGTCTTATCAGAATCTTCACAATTTGACAGGAGCATAGAACAAGTTTATGTTAGTAATACATGTTGATGCACAAATCTAGATTTTCACTGTTCACAAGAAGTCAACTTGCTCCTTGGCCTATGGTTAGGCTCAAATGGTCCAAAGAGACAATTGAGATAGTTGAACAATTTTATTTTAAAGATTCAGTAACTAATCACAATTAACTTAATGAATATAACTCCCTGATGTTCTACAGTAATTTGATAAATATAGGTCAGAGGTAGAATGCATTAAAAAAGTTGATTATTTAAAAGAAGAAAATTGAGTAATTGCTAACCTGGTATGCTGCCATTTTAACCTGTATCCACATTCAGCAAATCTGCAACAGGTAACTTTAAAAACATCTGAGCTAAAATATAGAAACTCTTTTCAAATCAAATTGTACTTAATTTTTGTTGAAACATTGTTGCAAAAAGTGAAATAGCTCATAATGAGCAATATCTCCTTTTACTACAATGTTTTCAAAATTCATCTGCTGCAGAGGCATCAGAAAGTGTTTAAAAAAATAGATTATAATGAATTCCGTCCTTTATCAGGTGACCAGAATTTCCTGAAGCAGCTGATGGACTTTGACAAAGACAACATAACAGACAGAGTATTGAAAAAGATTGGTCAGTATTGCACCCAGACAGACTTCCAGCCTGAGGTCATAGGTCGTGTGTCCACTGCAGCTAAGTCCTTGTGTATGTGGGTGCGAGCCATGGAAACGTATGGGCGTATTTACCGGGTTGTGGAACCCAAAAAACAGAGACTGAATGCTGCGATGATGCAGTTGAAAGAAAAACAAGATGCTTTGAGTGAGGCTAAAGCAAAACTTGCTGAGGTAAAAATAAATCTTATCCTTTTCCCACATTTAACCCTTTGCAACATACATCAAATTTGCAGCAGACGACTTTGAAAACATGTTCTCAAAAAACATAGAAAATCTCTATAAATGAAGGTTTATTTTCTGAAGAAAAAAAATTAAAATATTGAGGCAAAAGGAGAAATTGCTCGTTAAGAGCAATTTCTCCTTTTGTCACAATATTTTCAAATGTTGTATGCTGTAGAGGCGTCTAAAAGCATCTGTATGTGGGAAATGTTTAATAAATCTGCAGCAGACAACATTGAGAACACTATGGAAAATCTCTGTAGGTATAACTCCCTCGAAAGAAGAATTGAAAAAAATGTTGCAAAGGCAAAAAAATGCTCATTATAAGCCATTTCAGTTTTCAAAAGTCATTCCCTAAAGATATGTTAAAATGCATTTGTGTGTGAGAGGGTTAACAGCTTCCAACATCCTTGGAGCAGATTCATGTTTAAAGCGTGTTAGAAAAAAAAGAAAGAAAATGTTTTGGACAAGCAGTTCTAATTTTCCCAGTGTCTTCAGTAGTAGCTTTAGTAAGCAGGTTTCAAGGTTTAAATTTACTTTTTGTTATAGGTTGAAGCGAAGATGGCAGAACTGCAACTAGAATACCAAGATAAACTAAACCAGAAGGAAGAACTGAAGAGAAAAGCAGAACATACAGAACTGATGTTGGACAGAGCTGCCAAACTAGTGTCAGGTACTTTCAAATTTCTTTAATATGTCAGGGTCTGTACTTGCTAACCATTCTTAATGTAGTTTTAAACTTTTAAGAATATTCCGAATTTCAAAGTAATACAATTTCTGATTGCTTAAACTATTTGTATGAGCTGATAAAAATTGTGTAAATTTGTGTATTAAGTAAAAAGGAAATTTAATGAATTTTAGCTCTCATGAGCTATAATGATCACTTCCATCCATCTGTAAACAATTGCTTCGAACGACATCTTCTCCTTAACTGCTTAGCCAATTTTGATGAGAAACTTCACAGGGATGTTCCTTGGGTGATGCCCTTTCAAATTTTGTTAAAGCAATTAATTCCATGTAGAGCTCTGGTTGCCATAACAACTGAAATGATTTTTTTTTTTAACTTTGAAAAATCTTCTTGTCATAAACTGAAAGGCCTCGAGCTTAGATATTTGGTGTGGAGTATTGTCTTGTCTGATCCGAATGGCCTCTAATTTTCACATCTATTTCTCACTCCTGTCCTATTTGACCTTTGTGTTCTCAAACAAAATGAAAAGTATAAAACTATACTTAGCTGAGCAATTAAGGGCCATCCTAGCCCTCTTGTTTAGAATGCTTGTCCTATATGGCCCCAGGGATCATTGTGTAGCCTATCAAAGATTTCAGACCAGCAGGAAGAAGTTTGGAACGGAAATATTAAAAAGATTTTCACATTTTCTTTTTGCCTAAATTCCCCCATTGTTAATAGAAGAACTGTGGACTTGTGATAACAGAAACTTGAAAGGGACTCATTATTTCAAGTGATCACTGGGTTTATGCTAAATTCCCTTATGTATTGTCAGCTTCGTAATTCATTTATACTTATTTCAATTTCTGTATCATTCTTGATCAGGATTGGCTGGTAAAAAAATAAGATGTTAAAATATTTGCATGTTTAACAACGCCCTTGAATATTCATTATATCTTGGTGTCATTCTTGATTAGGATTGGCTGGTGAGAGAGTGAGGTGGGAGGAGACAGTGAAGGACCTGGAGGAGAGAATGGGATTCCTGATTGGTGACTGTCTAATAGCTGCCGCCTTCATGTCCTACATTGGACCATTCCTATCCAACTACAGAGATGAACTTGTGCATAAAGTCTGGCTAGCTGAGGTAAGATCTTCTCACAGTGTTTGTAAAACTTACGGCAAAAACTACATCTATAATTTCAATGCAAACTGTATCAACCCTTTCCTGCATACAACAAAAACTGCAGTAGAATACATCTTGGCAAAATATGGAAATTCTTTATAAATAAAATTATTATTAAAAATTCCTTTGCTGCAGATGCGTTAGTTAGAATGTGTCTGCATTTGGGAAAAGGGGTACAGTCTTAAAATTCAATCATCATTATGTATATGTATGCATTGTAGACTTTATGTGTCAATTGATAAAGTAATTTATTCCCCATTTGCCAAGGGCTATTAAATCAATTTGAATACAGGGAACTCTCAAAATGTCATTGATATCTGGATATACAGTAAAAATAAACCCATGTCAATGACTCTTTGATACAGGTGAAGAAGCTGTCTGTGCCATGTGATCCTTCGTTTGACTTCTGTAAGTTTATGGCCAAACCTACCAATGTACGGGATTGGAACATCCAAGGACTGCCAAGCGACAGTTTCTCCACAGAAAACGGTGTCATTGTAACCAGTGCCAGTAGATGGCCCCTAATGGTAGATCCACAAGGTCAGGCCATCAAATGGATAAAAAATATGGAAGCATCAAGGGTAAGAAGCACTCAAGTTAAAGGGGCATGTTTCATATTCTAAAGTCCATTTCTGGCTTCTAAACCCTATGCAGTGGGTATTCAAAAGAATCGTCTCACTGGGTAAACGATGGGCGCAAATTTTGGAAATAGTGTGGTTCAGGAGATGTGTTATATAAACTGATTGTTTGAATTCAAAAACAATTATCTTTGAAATTTTAAAAATAACATGTAAGAGGTAGATAGTAAATATTTTCAATTACAGGTTGACAATTTTTAAAATCTAAACATATTTTGAGCATCAATTCTAGAATGGTAGCTTTTTCATGACAGACTTAGGCAATATCTTCGGAGCTTAATATGTTTATGTTTTGATTGTAATAACAATCCACCAAAGTGTCAGCAAATTAAATTGCCAAATATTACTGAAAAATACAAAGTGTTACTGAGTTCCGCTGAAAAAAATTGCCGTTGGAAGATAAATGATCTTCCCATTATATTCATGTTTGTGTTTCGATTACAGTTAACTTTGAAAGAAGGGAATACATTCATTGTAAGAAAAATATAACTGTTGTATATTTACGTATTGCTCACAACACTTGTATATTTATTATTGTTTAAGTAATTAGATGTAAGTCCTTGTCATGCTTAACTCCTGAAATGGTCAAGCTGCAATAGGTTAATCTGTAAAGACGAGGCGTATCAACCCAGAGCGTGTGAGCTCTAACCCTGGCTTGTCCATTCATTGCTTGTCCATTTATTCTTCCTGATGATTGACAAAAGCTGTTGTGAAAAGCCCCATTTGTACCCCACCAATGGGCTAGATAGTCTATGTGTGAGAAGATATCCAGCAGCCTGGGATGAATGTTGTGTGGAGTACTGGTGGGAAGGGTCAAGAAACACATGTTAGGTGAACTGGCCGCCGTGATAAAACTGAAATACTGTTGAAATCAATTCAAAGTAATCAATCATGAAACTGGTATAATCCCAGTAGTATTGACAATTTATTACCTCTTATTTAAAAATAATTCATTAGTGATCAAACAGGGGTTTGACTGCATGAAAGTGCAGGCTGATCTTGGTCTTAATTATTCACAACTTAAATGCAATTTACACTTGTGTATGTTAGGATATATGTAAATGTTGTTTGAAGTCGGACATCAAAGGATAAAGTATCAATGTTGTAAAATGAGCACAAATCATGTGATATATTGTTGTATAAGGCACTGGCTAATGTACTCCCTGGTAGGGAAGTGTTGAAGTAACACACAGTGTCGGTGCAACCAACTTATTATTTTATAATTCATCATTTGCTTCTCAATATCTGTGATTTGAAAATAAAAGAAAATTTATTTGATGTGTTATCAAAAGTCTTGATGGATGCCCAATCAATTTCACTGACTTTTTTTATCAGAAATGCGACTCATTTCAGAAATGCTTTCCAACATGCTGATGCAGTTTGGCATAAATGCAGCAGAACATTTTTAAAAACTTTGCACCAAATGTTTATGGGGTTTCTGCTTCAAAATCATCTGATTGGGATTCTTTCCATGTGGGAAAGGGTTAACAAGTAGTGGCCTTGTGAACACTTATGTTTTTCTTTTCAATTTAACTCATATCATGCAAAAAGAAATTTGATTGTCATAGAAATAACAAGTTTAAGTAATAACTGTTTGGCATGAATTTGTATGTTAAAGTATGTCTTCAGCAAAAATGCTTAATGTAAGTTATAAAGGGTAGATTATAGATTTTATAATGCACAAAAATACTAACAATGTAAAGGATGAATTTAGAATTCAAATTTTTATAAGGCACAACAATGCTAAATGTCAGGGATAAATGGATAACTATCATTTCTAAAATTCACAAACAAATTATTTTGTTTAATTGAAATTTATTTTCAAATACAGGGTATAAAAACAACAAAAGGAGCAATTGCTTTTTTTAAAAATAATTTCTTCTTTTACCACAATATTTTTTAAAGGCTCTCCACTTCAGAGGTACCAAGAGTTCTCCTTATAAGTATAAAGGTTCTATGTGGTCCGAATTATTCTATTCCAGGGACTGAAAGTAATAGATCTTCAACAGTCGGACTACATGAGGACACTAGAAGGCGCCATTCAGTTTGGTCTGCCAGTCCTCTTACAGAACGTACAGGAACGATTAGATCCATCCCTGGACCCCGTCCTCAATAAATCACTCATGAAAATAGGTAAACTTTCACATAATGGAGGCTCAATCACTGTAGAACTAGATAATTGTGTCACCCTACTTTGCATTGAGACACTTCTCAGTCATCTGTCAATCAGGCTTTTATTTAACCCTTACCCTCATACGACAATTCTGCAGCAGACGACATTGAACATATTTTGTCAAAAAATAGAAAATCTCTATAATTGAATGGATAACCTATGACTAAAAGTGGAAAACATTGTGGCAAAAGGAGAAATTGCTTATTTTGAGCAATTTCTACTTCCGTCACTATGTTTTCAGAGGGATCAGAAAGCATCCATATGAGGCAAAGGGTTAATGAACTTATTGACAGGAGACACATGTGTTCCTTTCATTGAAAAAGAACTCTTACTCAGATGTTTCAAGTCTATCCTAAATATCGATTTCAATTAGTCATAGTCATGGTGTTACTTTAATATGCTCTGTTGCTAGTAACAATTCTTACCTTTATGGTAAAATTGTACATGTTCTGACATTTAACTTGGAAGCCTTAACCCTTTCCCATTAATTTTTTTTAAAAAAATAAAAATCTGAAAGTTTTTAGTTAAAAATATCAAAATTTGCTATAAATGAAAGAACAGTTATTAAATCAAAGTGAAAACATTGTGTCAAAAGCAGAAATTGCTCATTATGAGCAATTGCAGCTTTTGCCACAATGATTTCAAAAGTCATCTGCTGCAGAGTTGTCTGTATGTCAAAAAGGCTTAAGATTAGGCATTCTATAATATACACATGTGGTGTTGTAGATTAGTGTATTTGGGAATTGTGTAAATAAAGATCAGCATGCTCATCCATACAACCTTTTACAGATGTATTTTTATTTATCAAATATTTCCTGAAAGTTTCTGTGAGTAGTTAATAATCTTTGCAGAGCTAGATAAGACCGCAGTCTGGTCTGGTTCTACATTGGTTGTTAAAGACTGAAGCTTGCTTTTTCGTCAAGCACGGCTCATTTATTAAGGAATTGGAAGGTTGTTTCCTTTTGACATTTGAAATTGTTCTCTCATCTAATTGTATATCTATGTGATAATTTTCAGGTGGTGCCTACATGATCCGTATCGGAGAGAAGGAGATTGAATATAACCCTGAGTTCAGATTTTACATCACAACCAAACTTAGTAATCCACACTACACTCCTGAAATCTCCACCAAAACAACAATTGTCAACTTTGCTGTCAAAGAGCAAGGTACAGTGTGTTTTCTGAAAAACATTCCTCTTTCTCGAGTTTGCCTGACATGCTATTTTCACATTCTTTAACATTCAAAAGATATTTAAGAAATATTAAAAATAAATATCTGGTGAAATTAAATAACTGCTTCAAAATCAAGTAGAAAAATTTAGCCTGTTTTGAAAACATCTTATGAAAGTTATGTAAAATGATTTTAGCTTGAAGTGTAACTTCGAAACAGAGTTGAAAACATTGTGGGAGAAGGTGAAATTGCTCTTGTTTCAGTAATTACTTCTTGTACAACAATGTTTTCAAAATATGCCTGGTGCAAAAAGCATCAATGATCGTCCCATTCTGGGAAAGGGTTAACTAATGTTAAACTTATCCATACAGGTTTGGAGGCCCAGTTACTTGGTATTGTGGTGCGTAAAGAAAGACCAGACCTTGAGGAGAAGAAAGATAGTTTAGTGAGAAGTATTGCCGAAGGTAAAAAGAAACTTGTGGAACTTGAAGACGAAATTCTCAGGTTGGTGAAAAGTTTGTAAAGCCTTTGTCACATGATATTTGTTATCAAAACTGAAAACTTGAGCTTTGTATTTTAAAATAATAATTTCATTTATAAAGATTTTCCATATTGTTGTCCAGATGTTAATAAGATAAAACAATTTAAACTTGTTTCAGATTGTTGAACGAGACTAAAGGTTCCCTGTTGGATGATGAACAGCTGGTGAACACACTACAGACGTCCAAGATCACATCCCAGGAGGTGTCAGAACAACTACAGGTCTCCGAAGTAACGGAGGTCAAAATTGATGCCGCAAGAGAGGTAACAGTCTTGTGCAATAATTGTTGCTCTTAAAGTCTTGTTTAACTCTTTTCCAAATATAAAATGCTTTCTGAAGCCTCTGCAGCAGACAGCTATTAAAAACAAGCAATTTCTTCTTTTGCCACAATGTTTACAACTTTATTCCATAAATATACATTTATTTATAGGGATTTTTCACATCTGTGTAAAGATGTTTTAAAAGTCTGTTCTGGCTTTCTTGAACTTTGACATTCATTGTGTCTGATCAACTAACATTTTTTAAGTAAATTACCTTTTCATTACAGGGTTATAGACCTGCCGCAGAACGAGCCTCTATTCTATTCTTCGTGTTGAACGACATGGGCCGCATAGATCCTATGTACCAGTTCTCACTAGATGCCTACATAGAACTGTTTATTATGTCCATTGATAAATCACAAAGGAGTGCTAAACTCGAGGAAAGAATCCAATTTATGAATGAATACCACACTTTTGCTGTCTACAGGTAAGTTTATGGTGTTATTATTGTAACCGAATCCCATATTTATGCAGTTTTTGAACTATCCATATTAAAGATATCTGAAGAAAAAACAGTGAAATGCTAAAACATGGTCAATGGTATAGTTCTACTTATTTTTTGCTTTTGATCATATAGAAATACCAAGAAATAGCATGGATAAATCTCTCATATTTATGACATGACAGTATTGCTTTCCAATTTGTAATAATTCAAGAAATGAACACAGAAAACGAATAATAATGCTTATCTAAGAGCTTATTTTCTATCTTTCCCCAAAGCTGTTTTTCATAAAACGGTTGGTATACAGTTGTACAGTTTTATGTACGAGTCTGGCATTCACAAATATTCTATCTTTTTCCAGGTTCACATGCAGAGGTCTCTTTGAGAAACACAAGCTACTCTTCTCATTCCAAATGTGTGCTAAGATTCTGGAGCATGCCGGTAAACTCAACATGGATGAGTACAACTTCTTCCTGAGAGGCGGCGTGGTAAGTTTTTCTCCCTGAAATACATTTTCTTTTATTCTTCACAAAATATCCTTTCAAAGTGGATGTTTATAAGCTTCCCGGAACCGTGTCATTGGAGAGCTGATTGTATCACAATGTTGTTGGTGTCAGTATCTGTGGCATTCCCTTAACGAGCTGTCTCTCCTAAAGTCTGCAGTGTTTGCCACTTAGATATTAAATTTCACCAAATGTCTTGTTGGACAAAAAATGGAGTGGTCCAATTTTCAACATTTCAACATGGATGAGTCAAGTTTGAGAAATTTGTAAAGGTAATTATTGCATCTGTAAAATTGAAAGTTTACTTTTGATACAGGATAGAAAACACTGTGAAAAAGGAAATACATTGTTAAGCGAGTAATTTATTCTGGGGAGACAAATAGGAAAATAATCTAGATACATGCTTGAAATCATTGCCGGAAAAGAAAAATGTTTTCAAGAAAGTTCCTGTGCAAGGTGACATTTAGGGATCACTAATGTCTGCTTGTCACAGATTGACTTGGTATTGGCAAGTGTCTGCTCTTGTTTTGCTGTTTGTCTTGTCGATGTGACACATAGGGATCACTTGTCCCTTATCCAGAGGACAAGACATTGAGGAGTAAACAGTTCATGCTTTCTTGATTTCTCTGTAATCACTTATTAAAACCTATGTTGTGGGTACTCAAAAGAACAGTCTCACTGAGTACCAACAACATAGGTTTTGGAGGTCAAATAATGATTTTAGAAAATGCAATACACCCCTTATCTAGATCTCTGTTTGTCATGCTGATACTTATTGGTGCTCAAAACATGGATTTGTATTAATCACTTGTGTGTACTACATTAATCACTCATGTGTACTACATTAATCACTTGTGTGTACTACATTAATCACTAGTGTGTACTACATTAATCACTCGTGTGTACTACTACATTAATCACTCGTGTGTACTACATTAATCACTAGTGTGTACTACATTAATCACTTGTGTGTACTACATTAATCACTCGTGTGTACTACAATTATCACTTGTGTGTACTACATTAATCAGTGTGTACTACATTAATCACTCATGTGTACTACATTAATCACTCGTGTGTACTACATTAATCACTCGTGTGTACTACATTAATCACTCGTGTGTACTACATTAATCACTTGTGTACATTAATCACTCGTGTGTACTACATTAATCACTTGTGTGTACTACATTAATCACTTGTGTGTACTACATTAATCACTCGTGTGTATTACATTAATCACTCGTGTGTACTACATGTATTAACAGGTGATTGACAGAGAGAACCAGATGGATAACCCATGCTCTAACTGGCTGTCTGATGTGGCCTGGGATAATATCACAGAGTTGGAGAAACTGACCAACTTCCACGGAGTCATCACATCGTTTGAACAGTATCCACGTGACTGGAATATGTGGTATACATCCAATGAACCAGAGAACACTGCATTACCAGGTATACTTGATACAGTGGCTTAAACATATATTATCTATTTTGATCAGTTTTAGTGTCACTTGTCTTTGCAGGGTGACACATTGGGATCCATTCTCCAATTGTCTGACCCTCACTCTGTGACTTATTTGCAGCCAACACATGCATTCTTTCAAACACATTATTGACACTGTTTGTATATAATATCAATATATACATGGTCTGTACAAGGCTTACATCCAAAAACAATTGACCTTTGAAAAAGTAATATTTAAGGCTTTTCCTTCATACATAGGTTTTCTGACACCTCTCCAGCACTAAGCTTTTGAAAAAATTGTGTCCTTTTGCCAAAATATTTTCAACTTTATTCAATAGTTTTACTTTTATTTACAAAGATTTCTAAATTCTTGCCTAGAGTTATTTTCGAAGTCGTCTGCTGAAGTTCTATTGTATATTGGGAAAAGGGTTAAAACGAGCCAATCTTTTCTTACAAAAGTAATATTTAATGGCATTACTAATCTCCAAATTTATTTGATAACAGGTGAATGGGACAATGCTTGTAATGAGCTTCAGAAGATGTTGATCATTCGCTCCCTCCGTCCTGATCGAGTGTCCTTCTGCGCAACATCATTCATTACCAACAACCTAGGGTCCAAGTTTGTTGAACCCCCGGTGTTAGACATGCAACAAGTCGTGGATGACTCAACCACAAGAACGCCCCTCATCTTTGTCCTATCCCCTGGTGTGGTAAGTCATGTGTTATCTCAAACTAATGCGCAAATTTCAAGTTTTGAAATATTTTATTTTACCCTTTCCCACATATAGAAGCTTTCTGGCAACTCTAGAGCAGAAGACTTTTGAAATCATTGTGGTAATAGGAGAAATTGCTCATAATGAGCAATTTCACCATTTGCAACAATGATTTCAACTCTTCAATAATCATACGATCATTTATAAATATTTTCTATAGTTTGGACTTGATAATTCCAAAGTCATCTGTTGCAGATTCATTGTATGTGGGAAAGGGTTAACCTTCTACACCTTTGTAGTTGGGACTCCAAAGAATCGCCTGACTGAGTTCTGTAATAATAGAGATATTGTAGAAAGAAAAGAGCAGTTTAATCCTATTCTAGATCTCTAAATCGTTTTTGCAAGTTTGTATGTAGACACAGCCAAGCCTGTGTCAGGTCATAGCAACTCTGTCTCTCAATCCAAAGCATGGCAAGTTCAATGTTCTTTCTATTCACATGAGTCAGTGTTTGCCTTATTAAGAATTTGAGGTCCAGCAGGAGGGGTGGTATTGGTTTAATACCTTATTTTTACCTAGATGTAAATATAAAGTGTTTCTTCAGTAGCTCAGTCGGTAGCGAAGCGGGCTGTCAATCCAGGGGTTGTGAGTTCGAACCCCAGCTCGGCCAACATTCTTTCCGACGTTTGATAAAAGTCACTGTGACAAGCGTCATTCAACTTTCACCAATGGGCTAACAGTCTATGTGGAAAAGCAGCCAGTTGCTTGGAAAGTATGTTGTGCGGAGTACTGGTGTGAGCATACTAGGAAACATATGAGTAGGTGAACTGGCCGCCAGGGTATGACTGAAAATTGTTGAAAACGGCGTTAAACCCCAAACAATCAGTCGACCACATTATGACCTTGGCTCTTGAAAGCAACGTAAACCCAAAGCGAAATATAAAGAAATTAAATGATATTTAGAATTGTTGGTGATCATAGGCGCTCATGTCTTAATTGTTTATATTCTCTTTTTGTAGGATCCAACAAGCTCTTTGCTGCAGCTGGCAGAAACCAGTGGTATGGCCCAAAGATTCCATGCCTTATCCTTGGGTCAAGGTCAGGCTCCCATTGCTACTAGAATGATTAAAGAAGGTGTCAGAGAGGTAAGCCTAAACATTTCTCACTTACAAATGCATTTTGACACATCTGCAGTAGAAGTTATTTAAAAACATTGTTACAAAAATAGAAATTGCTCATATTTAACACAGGACCAAATGATATTTACGCTTGTGTTACAATATAACAAACGAGTGGGTCTGCACAAGTTTGTTATTGGTGGGTAATATCACCAGGACATTCTGAATAAGAATTCTCAAACTTAGATTGCAATGGTATATAAATTATATATTGCATATACCAGTGATTAGCATTTACATAAGAAAAAATGTGTGCTTTTATGAGGCAATATGTATTGAGAGAAAAGTGGTGATGTTATGTATGTGAAGTCATTTCATATCATACGGGCTACTGATGTCTTTATTTCATATCTGGACTTTCTATAAACCTTCACAGCACATGTAATATAAGTCCGCTTTTCCATAAGTCTGATCTAAATGCACAATGTTTGCCAGAAATGAACTATAAGCCTTCTATGACTCACTGCTGAACAGTGTAGAGCGAGATGGAACTGTGTGGATATGCAAATGAACTTGGATCTGCAATTGTTTCAAAATGTCCACTGATTTGGTTTCCTTGAGCACAGCTCATTTTGTGAGCATCATGAAAACGGTTGTAACTACGTTTTGAAAGATTTATGTATTTACAATGGTATTGCATTAAATAGAGGACTTGTAAACAACACTTGATTTACTATTTCTTTCCAGGGTAATTGGGTATTTTTGGCCAACTGTCATTTGTCGCTCAGTTGGATGCCTCAGCTGGACAAACTGGTTGAACAGCTACAGGTGGAGGAGCCCCATCCAGAGTTTAGACTGTGGCTCAGCTCCAGCCCCCATCCAGAATTCCCCATTGCAATCTTACAGACTGGTATCAAAATGACAACGGAACCCCCTAAGGTATGTATTTCAAACCTAAGAATATACTCATTATCAAATCTAAGTTTAAGAGAATGTTTTATTGACTGAATAATATGGTTGAACTTAAAATAAATCCTCTTGCTTTGATAATTGAAAAATAGCAGTTGTGTGAGGCTATTATAATACTAACATTTTTCATTCCGAACTAGAAGATTTTTTATATAAAATAAGTAAACCGTTGAAGGATAAAATCATACGAGCATCCAGCAACCACTCTAGTTTTAACTTGTAATTGAAATATTTTGCTTTTATCATTTGAAATAATATGTCCCACATTTCAGGATCAGTCTAAGATTATTTTTTCTATTTCAGGGCCTAAAAGCCAATTTGAAACGTCTCTACAACCTGGTCACTGAACAACAGTTTGCTCGCTGTCATAAGCAGGATAAATACAAAAAACTCATGTTCTCTCTTTGTTTCTTCCACTCTGTACTGCTGGAGAGAAAGAAGTTCCTTATGCTCGGATGGAACATTGCCTATGAGTTCAATGATTCAGACTTTGAGGTATGACGATTCAGACACTTTATGACGCTAATGAAGCATATGATTTTTAAAACATTGTGGCAAATATATTAATTTCAATAATTATACTTCCCTTTAGAGAAATTTTATGCTGAGCCCCTATAGCTCTGTAGATGGTTGTGACACAGGCTGTCGAACCAGGGTTGTGAGTTTGCATCCCAGCTCGGCCAACATTCTTTCCCATGTTTGACAAGTAACTGTGACGAGCAAGATTCGTCTTCTACCAATGGGCTAACAGTCTATGTGGAAAAGCAGCCAGTTGCTTGGACAGTCTGTTGTGTGGAGTACTGGTGAGAGAAAGCCAGGAAACACATGAGTAGGTGAACTGACCTCTGTGATATGACTGAAAAAAAGTTGATGGAAATAGTGTTAATCCCCAATCAATCAATCAATATATATTTTCTGTATTTTTGTACAATAAATGGCGTATATCATAATATTTTGAAAAAGAGAAAATCATACACTAAGTAATGTGTTTTTAGATTTTCAAAACTTTTCATTGTAAGAATTCCAATTTGTAAGAGTCCGAAGTATTCATGCAACCGTTTCAAGACCATATTTTATGTGTTGGCAGCAGTATACCTTTTGGTAATTTTAATTATTTTCTTCTTTTACTTACCACTGTTTCCAAAAGTTGTCTGCTGAAGATGATCAAAATGTGGCTGTATATGGGAAAACAACTCAACAACTAAGCATATGTTTTAAGTTTTGTATATTTGTAGTTTAACCCCTTTCCCTTTAGAAAGTAAATCTGCAGCAGACCACTTTGAGAACATTTAGTTCAAAATGTTGAACCTTTTGATAAATTAAAGAAAAATTATTGAATAAAGTTGAAAACATTGTGGCAAAAGGAGAAACTGCTCACTCATTATGAGCAATTTCTCCTTTTGTCACAATGCTTAAAAAACCCATCTGCTGCAGAGGTGTCAGAAAGCGTTAGAAATGGTTAGAATAAATATCTAGTTGACTGTCTATATTTAGATCAGCCAATATTGTGTGTCTAAATTATATATTTTTTTTTTAATATATACTAGGTGTCAGAGAATTTGTTAAGCATCTACTTGGATGACTATGATGAGACACCGTGGGACGCTCTGAAGTATTTGATCGCAGGAATAAACTACGGAGGTCATGTGACAGATGATTGGGATAGACGTCTTATGACGACCTACATTTCAGATTTCTTTAATGACAATGCTGTCAATCAGACATTCTTCAAGTAAGTTATTCGTGCAATTTACAATACTTTTATCCTTTTCCATGTACATTTACTTTAAATCTGCAGCACCCAACTTTGAAATCATTTAGGTAAATATTTGTGAAAACTCTATTAAGGATGTACTGAACTGAGGTTTTGAAATTTAAAAAAAAAAAATATTTTTTTTACTTTCTTATTAAATCAATTAAAACCTGTTTAGTCATTATACCTTTTTATAATTCTTCAAAATTTAAAAAAAAGTGGATAAAATTTGCTTGAGATAAAGGGCCTATTTTTGGCATGAGCCTTCAATTTTTTCGTGAGACGCTGTCCAGTTGCCGTGTTTGATTAAGAAATAAAACTGGTAAAAAAGAACAAATTAAAGTCCATGTATATAAATTTTAATCTAAAACTTGTATAGTATCATATTGTTTTGAAAAAAAGTAGAAAATATTGGAAAACTTTTTTGACATTTGAAGATATGTTTGAAAAATTAATAAATATATATTCATATTTTAACATTTTTTAGCCATTCAAAGAAGAAAAACTGAAAATCTGATAAATGATAGTAATTGAAATAACGTAGAGAAGTTTCAGAAAAAGTTAAATATTACAAATATGTTTTTTCCTTATTTCAAAGTTTTGAAATTGTCTATTCTTAAATCTGACAAATATGGATTTTCATTAGTGTCAAATAGTGTCTATTTTTTAGCTTTAACTACACAATGTATTGCATGAACTTCCAAAGATATGGATATAATACCTTCAGAATGAGATTAAAACCACAAGAAGATAAACAATTAGCATCTCATCTTTCAAATATCGGCAATTTGCGTGAAAACATTTTTTATTTCATGGGCTGAAATAGCAAAAAAAACGCTCACCATAAGGCTTTTATAAATTGATCTAGCAAAAAAAAAAGCCCAGTACCATACCTTTTTTTTTTTTTTTTTTAATTTAACATATATCCAACTTTCAAAAAAACAATATTACAACAAAAGTTAAATATTATGAAAAATCCACTTTTCAGTTCAGTACATCCTTAATGAAAGTTTTATTATTTTATAGTAAAAAGGAGTAATTACTCATCATGAGCAATTTCTGCTTTTGCCACAATTTTTTCGAATTTCATCTTCTGTAGATGCTTCAAAATGTTTAAGAGGTTCTTTATCACAGTTTAAGATATAAATTAATCTGATATGGAAATATGGTACAAACAATGATTAAAAATGACATATTTTAAATGGTAGATTTCTGAATCTGCTATGTCCGGCAAGATTAAACTTGTTTTCTCTCGCCATGCAGAATTAACTATTTAGCTAGCAAAATGTCAACGCTATGACATTGCTATGTCAACGGCCATGCTTTGTTTTTATACTCCATGTAAATGTGACCTTTGACGTCCCATGGTTAATTTAACCTTTTCCCTCGCACAACAAATCTTTAGCAGATGACATTGAAAACATCTCATGGCAAAGGAATTATAAGGGCAATTTTTTCTTTTGCCAACAATGTTTGCAACAGCTGTTTGCTTCAAAATGTGTCTGCAAATAAGAAGTTATTTTTCAATCATCTTATTTTAATCATGCTAAATTTCAACGTCCTGTGCAAGGCCAATCTTGGTCTATATTTTTCACAAATGCTGTTTTAATCTTTGTATAGTAGGACAAGATAATGTTCTTTAAAGTTACATACAGGACAATAAGACTTCATGCATTTTTATTGAGTAATTGTATATAAATTGTTAAATGAGTAGTGAAGAATGCTAGCCAGGATTAAAGTGCACACATTTTCAGTCTGATCTTGATCTATATTGTTCTCATGTGTTGTTTGAAGTTGTATATAGTAGAGCAAGATGGTGTTCTTTAAAGTTACATACAGGACAATAAGACTTCATGCATATTTATTGAGTAGTTGTGCTATAAATTGTTAAATGAGTAGTGAACAATGGTATCCAAGATTAATCTGCACAAATGTTCAGTCTGATCTCGGTCAATATTGTTCACATTTGTTGTTTGAAGTTGTATATATAGTAGGGCAAGATAATATTGTTTAAAGTTACATACAGCAAAATAAGATTTATTGCATACTGATTGAGTAGTTTTACTAAACACCCTGCACAAATGTTTGATCTTGATCTATATTGTTCACATTTGTTTTTTGAAGGGCAAGATGATGTTGTTTAAAGTTGGCGTCAAACAGGATAAGGGTTAATTATTCATTTATTTTCCTTCAGATTATCAACCTTACCCGTCTATTACATTCCCAAAGATGGACCGCTGTCTTCATACAAGGAGTATGTAAGCATGCTACCCAACGTGGACCACCCAGAGGCTTTCGGCCAGCATCCCAACGCTGACATTCAATCCCAGATCCAAGAAACAAGACTCATGTTCGATACCCTGTTGTCGCTTCAGCCACAGATTTCAGCTGCTGGTGGGGAATCCAGAGAAGACAAGGTAGAGTAACTTACGCCTTTCCCACATACAGATGCTTTCTGACGCCTCTGCCACAGACAAATTTTGAAAACATAGTGGCAAAACAAGAAATTGCTGAAAACAAGCAATTTCTCCATTTGCCACATTGTTTTCAAAATTCGTCTGTGGTAGAGGCGTCAGAAAGCGTCTGTATGTGGGAAAGGCCCTTCATTTATAGAGATCTTCTGGGTTTTTGCCAACATGCTTTCAAAGTTGTCTGCTGAAGGTTTGCTGTATGTGGAAATGGGTTATTCCATATATCAATACTTTGTGATTTCATCCTCTTTAGTTATTTACCTGACATAAATAACTTTTCACGCCTCACCGAAATTCACCTTTATGAAAGTATTATGGAAAAAGATTAATAATGAAAATAAGCATTTTTTTCCTTTTCCCCAAATGTTTCTGATTATGTAACTATATAGAATGTCAAATTTTACACTCTATAATTTCAAAGCAGCTTATTTAAGAAAAACATATATAAAATGAGGTAAATTGTTAAAATTTAACCCTTTCATTTCTGGAACCAAGTATGTGAAGTCCGTGCCACCAGTATAGATCCCATATGTCTGAAAATGCTCTTTTCTGTTGGCTGCCCTACTCAAGACTTTTATCTTGATAGTATTAAGTTGGCTTTAGACTCTCCCAAATACTAAGCTCCATGTTGTAGTTGCAAGGATGTCTGTTTTTACTTTCTCTTTTTCTAACATTGCTTTGAAACATAAGCTGTTAGATGTTTTCAAAGTGCTATAGATTTACTGTATTTAGGAAAGGGTTAAATGTCATGAACATGTATTACATTGATATTAAACATCTTGAAAATATTCCTATCATTGAGTTAGCTGGTTAAAAGGCAAGCATTCAATCGAATGTTTGGCAGGGCCCTTTAATGTAGAAAGGCAATCAGTTGTATGGGCTATTGTTGCAAGAAAGCACCAGGAAACTAATGAGTAGGTGAACTGGCCTATGTGATATCACTGACATGACATATGTTGAATACTTGAACAACAATTAAACTATTATATAATCCTTTGCAGGTATTGGATCTTGCTGCCAATATTTACAAGCAGATACCCGAGAGTGTAGATTACGACAACACCGCCAAGATTTTGTCTACTGATCCCTCACCACTCAATGTTGTCTTGTTACAGGAGGTTTGTATTTTAATTGTTTTGGGTCGCCTGCCTGTAAGCCTGGCTAATTAAGGGTGTGGAGGACAGTGCTACAGTGATAGAGGGTCTGCCACTTGTAAACAAAGGTCCTGGGTTCGAATTCAGTGATAAACAAGTTGTGCTTTTGGGATATCCATGCAAAGTACTGATTAAGTCTGGAGAAAGCAAGAGTCATTATAATAAGCTGAAAGCTTGTTTCACATTTAATGTGAAATATATAAGTAAACCAGTGGATTGTTTTATGTTCAAAATCTAAACTCAATTTTGGGTACCATTAGGTGGTACATCAGTAGACCAAGATTGTCTGATTGATAAATGGATACTGCTTGGTACTTTCGTACTCGAACATGACAGGAATGTTGGGCATGACCAGTAGATTAGGTCATTTGAGATTTTGACATCTAGCTCCCAATTGACCGAGCTGGGATTCGAACTCCCTGGATTGACAGCCCGCGTCCAACCGACTGAGCTACCGGGATCCAAGGATCTTGACTTTGAATACAAGCTTGGACTACAGTTTATCCAATACTTACAAAATTAATTGTGACAAGAGTCATTCAAAATCAAGCAACGGGTAAACATTAGTCTGTTGTGTGAAGTACTGGTGAGAGAAAACCAGGATAAACATGGTTAGTGAGCTATGTGCTGTGATATAAACTGAAATACTTTTGAAATCTATATTAACATGTGTACCTATTAACTTAATAATTGACTTGTGTTATGTGTTAATATATCATTCATTGTTTTGTTTTTTATCAGATTCAGCGATACAACCTGTTACTAGCAGAGATCAGGAAGTCCCTGACTGAACTAGAAATGGGAATACAGGGTATGGTGGTCATGACGCTGGAACTTGAAGACATCTTTAAATGTATCTTCGATGGAAGAGTACCACCACTATGGCTTAAGGTAGGAGTCAAGTTAAATGATTTGTAGGACAGTCGGTATTCCATAGCAAGATATAATTTGAAAATGTGAAATTTATTTAAAATCACTTCTTCTTGATTTAGACTCCAACTGCGGAAAATTTTCAAAAATGGTTAGTTACGATTGCTCCATTTATACTCAACCTTTTCCCATATACAACAAATCTGCTACAAACAATTACAAAAACCATCTAGGTAAAAATATGTGCCAATCTTCATAAATGAAAGTGTTATTATTGAATAGATGTTAAAAATCAAACATTGTCTACATTTGCTACATGTTTTCAAAAGTCCTCATGTGGGAAAGGCTAAAACTGTCCTAAATTTGGTCTTTAAATGGCGTATCAGATACTGATGATGATAATAGCTTTAAAACATTTGTTTCAGGCCTATCCATCTATGAAGCCTCTTGCTGCTTGGACTCGGGACCTTGTCCAGAGAATGGATCAAATAGAAAAGTGGTCTGTTACCGCCCATCCACCCACAATCTTCTGGATGTCTGGATTTACTTTCCCGACAGGTTTCCTGACGGCCGTACTACAGACAGCCGCCCGACAGAACAATGTGTCTATAGACAGTCTATCTTGGGACTTTAACGTGATGACTGTGGACGACACCAACATTACCGGCCCACCTAAGGTCAGTTTATTGCTTCCTCTTAGTCTACCTCTTATCCCATTCCCACATTCAACAAATCTACAGCAGACGACTTTGAAAACATTGATGCAAAAGGAAACAGTGGCCATTATAAGCAATTTCTCCTTTTGCCACAATGTTTTTATAAGTGGTCTACCACAGAGGCGTCAGAAAGCATCTGTATGAGGGTAATAGTATGTTTTATCAATACTATTTTATATCATTATTACCCTGATATTGTATTTATATGTTGCTTGCCTTGGTAGAGACACAGTTGGATAATTTTTCCTTTGAATGTCTGTGACATTCACTTTCAATTACTAACATATTAGCAGGCGACAGATCACCAGAGGTTGAAATATATAACACAAAATCAGTATTCAATTGAAACTTGGTACAGATGTTCCTAGAAACAAAACCAATGCCTACACCAAGTCACACAACTCTGGCTGTAAAGGTTCTTAAGTGATGCCCCTTTTTCAACTTACAAAAAACAGACAAACATTGGCGTTTGCTCCTTGGTGCTCTTGTGGTAATTTGTATTAATGGAAATTACAAAGCAAGATACCTTTTTTTTTTAAAGGAGATTGTTGTATATCAGGGTTGTAAATATTTCAGGATATAATGAAAAATTAATAAGTTTAGTTGAGGAAGCTGTTGTTTTGAGTTTCATGCCTAAATGGCTTTCAATTGTTAATTCACTTGTATTATTTTAGTTAAAGGAGGATTTACTTTTTATGTGTGCCCAACTTTACTTTCTTTATTTCAGGATGGTGTTTATGTGAAGGGTCTGTTTCTACAAGGGGCTGGCTGGGAGAAGAAGAACCAATGCTTGATAGAGGCCACACCCATGCAGCTTGTTTGTCAAATACCAACTATACACTTTAAACCAGTGGAGAATAAGAAGAAAGTTGCTAAAGGTACACTCTCTCATACATTTCCCCCCCTCGTACAACAAATTTGCAGCAGGCAACTTAGAATACATGTCCACAAAAATATGTAAAATTCCTATAAATTATTGAAAAGAGTTGAAAATATTGTTGCAAATGAATTGCTAGTCATGAGCAATTTTTTCATTTGCCACATTTTTTTTAAAAGTCATCAGCTGCAGAGGTATTTAACCCTTTCCCTCATACGACAATTCTGAAGCAGACGACTTTGAACGTATTTTGTCAAAACATAGAAAATCTCCATAATTGAATGGATAACCTATGACAAAAAGTGGAAAACATTGTGGCAAAAGGCGAAATTGCACGTTTTGTGCAATTTCTTCTTTTGTCATTATGTTTTCAAAAAGCTGTCTGCTGCAGAGGCGTCCGAAAGCGTCTTTATGAGGGAAAGGGTTAAAAGCGCCTATGTGTTGGATTTTGTTTGTTTGTTTGGAGTTTAACGCCGCTTTCAACAGCTTTGGTCATATCACGGCGGTCAGTGCACCTACCCATGTTTTCCCACACCAGTACTTACACAACATTCTTTCGAAGCCACTGACTACTTTCTCACATAGATCAGAGGTGAGAGGCAATGGAAAACATCGCCCGAAAGAATGTCGCCGCAACCGGGTATCGAACCCGTGACCTCCAGATCACGAGTCAGATACGCTACCAATTGAGCTACCCGGCCGGGTCCCCCTGTGTGTTGGAATGGTTAAATGTAAATTGTCATACCTCGAAGTTTGAATCAATGAATTCATAAGCAATATTCCATCCAAGCATGAATGTATCATTATAGAATAGCGCCCTCATTTTAATATCTATGTATTGTTAATTACATGTATCATTTGTAGCAATAAAAGTAAAATAACTTGTGTGTTTTATCGTGTTTTTTTTCAGGTATATATACTTGCCCATGTTACTACTTCCCGAACAGAACAGGTGCAATGGGTCGTCCTTCATTTATCGTGGCTGTAGAACTGAAGTGTGGAGAGAAGACGTCGGACCACTGGACCAAGAGAGGAACAGCTATACTCATGAGTCTGGATTATTAGTTACATATGTTGCCATAAAGACTATTTATATTCTATTGTGTTAAGAAATGTGGTTTATTTTTAACCCCTCTTAAACATTCCAGTCTAAATCAGAACGGAAATTATTTTCGTGTTACAATTTCTATGACCCTGTGGGATTATGGTTCATTTAAAAGTTTATGAAATCTTCCGTCCAGATTTTATTTATCCAAGTTGTTTATTTATGCATTTTCTTAACTATTATAAACGAATGGTAATACATGAAGAAGTAAATGACATTCTAAAATGATGTGAATACAAATAAAAACTGCATATTTATGTCTGAAAATAATAGCAAAAAATGTGTCTGTTGAATACAAGTATCAATTGTAAAAAATATATGCATCAAAAGTAGTATATATACATGTATATATATTTTAAAAGAAAGGGTACAATACGGTGTATTTACTATTCTAACAATTTATAGTAAACTTGTTGAAAGGACAGCCAAAGGTCAGAGGAATAAACATTCAATATATATTTAAATAAAGATAAACAGGCATCCAGACCAAAGTATAAGTATACGTATTTATGCACCATTGACAAGTATTATTATATGATAAGTTTTATTTATCTCATCTCATTTTTACAGTGATCTTTATTTAGTTAGTATCTGAATGGTCAAATTACATTAAAAAGTAAAATAATGAATGACAAATAGTTAAATCTAAATTATTCCATTATATTTATTGAACTTTACAAATTGTTATCGCCAAATAAATTTCAAAATCTTTGTTAACAAACTTTGGTGAATAAAATTAAAAAAATATTATGGTTTCTGTCATTTTTGTTTCTATTTGATAAAAGCAGGCCATCTTTGAGTGTCAAGGCACTTAACCCTCTTTCCCACATACAACAAATCTGCAGCAGACGACTTTGAAAGCGTCTAGGCAAAAGCACAGAAAATCCCCGTAAATGAAAGAACAATAATTGAATCGAGTTGAAAACAAGGTTACAAAAGGAGAAATTGATCGTTCTGAGCAATTTCTTCTTTTGTCGCCATGTTCTCAAAAAGCTGACTGCTGCAGAGGCATCAGAAAGTGTCTATATGAGGGTAAGGGTTAACACTTTCTGTGATAAAGACAAATTGTGATGCCTCTGCAAAAGACAACTTTTGAAAACATACGGTTAACAAAGAAATTGGTCAGACCTCCTTTTCCCAAAATATATTAAACTTTATATCTAAATTAAACTTCCACTGTTCCAAATGTAACAAGACTTTTTCCTGTGACATTTTTCAAACAAGACGACTAAAAATGTCAGATTTTGTCAGCTCTTCCACATACAAAAAATCTACAACAGATGACTTTGAAAAGAATTGTGATAAAATATGGCAAATATTGATAAAACAAAGTATAATTCTTCATACGATTTAAAAAATGTGGCAAAAGGAGAAATTGCCCATGATGAGCACTTTCAACAACACCCATCGAGTGGTTAGCGTTGGGGATTTGAAACGGGTGTCCATGGTTCGATCCCCAGTCACGGCACTACAGTCATGATGGAGTACCCTTGAACAAGGCACATTTTCTAGCCTAGTACTGGTTTGTTTACCCATGAATAAGTGAACTGTCGCCGTGATATAACTGAAATAATGTTGAAAGTGGCGTAAAACCCCAATAAAACAAACAATCAACTACAACCACAGTGTTTATAAACTGCTCCGTTTAATCAGCTAGACATTAATGTTTTCAAAAAAAAGTTAATTACTGCAATTTATTACATACTTTTCAGTAGATTGTTGAGAAATGAAAGAGGATTATGGTGTCCACCTCGGATGCAGAAGGTCGTGGGTTCAATCCTTGGGCAGGTCATAACAAATACTTTGAAAATGGTAGCAATGTCTTTCCCTGCTTGGAGCTCAGGATTGTATGGATAGCATTAAGACTGACTCCCTGGTTTCAGTATAAATGGACCACTAGTACCTGTAACTTAACCCTTTCCCTCACATAGACGCTTTCTGATGCCTCTGCAGCAGACAGCTTTTTGAAAACATAGTGACAAAAGATGAAATTGCTTAAAACAAAAAATTTCTCCTTTTGCCACAATGTTTTCCACTTTTAGTCATAGGTTATCCATTTAATTATAGAGATTTTCTATTTTTTGACAAAATATGTTCAAAGTCGTCTGCTGCAGTATTGTCGTATGAGGGAAAGGGTTAAACAGGAAACGCCATGACATAACTTGTTGAAAGCAAGGTACAATATGATGAAAAACAAGAGGGCCCTGATAGCCCTGGATCGCTCACCTGATTTTTTTCGGCCAATCAACATGGCTTGAAGAAATCTGATAGAGGGTCACCTAAGGATCATTTCTACAAACATTTTTGAAAATCAGCCCGACACTTTCGGAGGAGATTTTTTAAGTTTTAACTTTAGCCGTATAAGGCAAAATAGCCCCGCCCCCCTGGCGGCCATGTTTTTCGACCAATCAAGATGGCTTGAAGGAATCTGATAGTGGGTCACTTTTAAAAGGAACATTTCTACAAAATTATTTGAAAACAGGCCAGATACATTTGGAGGAGAAGATTTTTTAAGTTTTCACTTTAGCCTGTTAGGCAAAATAGCCCTCCCTCACTGGTGGCCCACTGGTGGCCATGTTTTTCAACCAATCAACATGGCTTGAAGGAATCTAATAATGGGTCACTTAAGGAACATTTCTACAAAATTATTTGAAAATCGGCCCGACACTTTAGGAGGAGAAGATCTTTTAAGTTTTCACTATAGCCATATAAGCCAAAATAGCCCCACCCCCTGGTGGCCATGTTTTTTGACCAATCAACATGTCTTAACCCTTTCCATCATACGCCAATTCTGCAGCAGACGACTTTGATCATATTTTGTAAAAAAATAGAAAATATCTATAATTGAATGGATAACCTGACATAAAGTGGAAAACATTGTGGCAAAAGGATAAATTGCTTATTTTGAGCAATTTCTTCTTTTGTCACTATGTTTTTAAAAAGCTGTGTGCTGCAGAGACGTCGGAAAGCGTCTATATGAGGTAAAGGGTTAAAGGAATCTGATAGAGGGTCATCCAAGGAACATTACTACAAAGAAAAATGAAAATTGGCCAACCAGTTTGGGAAAAAAATTTGAAGGAATTCTGGTGAGGTCATCTAGAGGATGCTTTCTGTGAAGTTTCATCCCAATTGACCCACTTGTTACTGAGGAGAAGATGTTGACTGACGACACACAATGGACGCTGGACAAAAGGCGATCACAATAACTCACCTTAAGCACTTCATGCTCAGGTGAGCTAAAAACTGTTTAGATGTAACATCGAGATCTATTTCCGTTTGTGATTAACCAAAGATGAGCCAATTTCATGGATGAAGATATCAATTGGTTCTCATTGCTAGTGAAAACCAGGGAATACTAATATATATTAGCCCTTTCCCTCATATAGACGCTTTCTGACGCCTCTGCAGCAGACGGCTATTTGAAAACATAGTGACAAAAGAAGAAATTGCACAAAACGTGCAATTTCTCCTTTTGCCACAATGTTTTCCACTTTTAGTAATGGGTTATCCATTCAATTATAGAGATTTTCTACTTTTTTACAAAATATGTTCAAAGTCGTCTGCTGCAGAATTGTCGTATGAGGGAAAGGGTTAAATGGTTAGTAGTCCCAGTGTAAATATAGCAATCTTACACTGAAATTCTGTATCATGGTCAAGTATGTGACTAAATTAAAACCTTAAAAGATGGTCAATTTAAAGGATATTTCTTGCTAGGGGTTAGGCATCAGGTTTTATCGTCGCTATCTTAACCCTTTCCCTCATATAGACGCTTTCTGACGCCTCTGCAGCAGACAGCTGTATTCCTTTCCCTCATATAGACGCTTTCTGACGCCTCTGCAGCAGACGGCTTTTTGAAAACATAGTGACAAAAGAAGAAATTGCACAAAACGTGTAATTTCTCCTTTTGCCACAATGTTTTCCACTTTTTGTCATAGGTTATCCATTCACTTATGGAGATTTTCTATGTTTTGACAAAATACGTTCAAAGTCGTCTGCTGCAGAATTGTCGTATAAGGGAAAGGGTTAATATATTACTTGCAGAAGCATTTTATTGCATATGCAGCATATGACCTTTATAAAATATTGTTGCAGAAGCATAAATTGCTCATAATTACCAATTTCTCCTTTTGCCACAATGATTAATTATAGTTGTATTTATAGATATTTTCATCATTTTACAGAGATGTTTTTATGATAATTTGCTGCAGATTTGTAGTAAGGGTTGAAGAAAATTTCTCCTTTCAAGTTTTTGTGATCGCCTTTTGTCCATCATCCCTTGTCAACAATTTGCTGAAACCTTGTAAGAATGATTATCTTGATGATATCTAGGCTAAGTTCGAAGAAAGGTCATGTTTGGTCAAAAACTAGGTCACTAAGCGAAATTTGAGAAAGTTTTTTTAAAACTTTAGGGACAGACAACATTTTTTGCCTCAGCAGCTCGAAACTTTGTCAGAATGTTTTTCTTGATGATAGCTAAGCTTAGTTCAAATATAGGTCACTAGGCCAAATAGAAGGAAAATCTTGTTAACCCTTTCCCACATACAGTAAATCTGCAGCAGACGACTGAAAATGTCTACTAAAAAATATGGAAAATCTCTCTAATTGTAGGTTTAATTACTGAAAAAAGTTGAAAGCATAGTGGCAAAAGGATGTTTTGTCAAGATGTTTTCAAAAGTCGTCTAAAGGTCATGAAGGGTTTACACTCCGAAAACTGCATTTTTAACTTGAGCATGTCAGAATAAATGTCTTTATGATATCAGGGTTAATTTCCAATGTAAGTCATGTTCGGTCCAAAACTAGGTCACTGGGCAAAATTCGAGAAATGTCTTGTTAACCCTTTCCCTCATATAGACGCTTTCGGACGCCTCTGCAGCAGACGGCTTTTTGAAAACATAGTGGCAAAGGAAGAAATTGCTCAAAACGAGCAATTTCTCCTTTTGCCACAATGTTTTCCACTTTTAGTCATAGGTTATCCATTCAATATAGAGATTTTCCATTTTTTGACAAAATATGTTCAAAGTCGTCTGCTGCAGAATTGTTGTATGAGGGAAAGGGTTAACACTCTAGGGACAGTATTTTTTGCTTCAGCAGCTTGAAGCTATGTCAGAATGTTTTTCTTGATAATATCTAGGCCAAGTTTGAAACTAGGTCACTAGGCTTAATTGAAGGAAAATCTTGTAAACACTCCGGAAGCCGCTTTTTTAACTTGATCACTTTGAAACATTGTCAGATTAATTGTTTTGATGGTCTTGAGGCTAAGTCTAAATATAGTTCATGTTGGGTTCAAAATAAACTAAGCCAAATTGTAGAAAATTATTGTTAACACTATAGACCACATCTTTTGCTTCAGCAGCTTGAAACTTTGTCAGTAGGTTTTTCTTGATGAAAGCTAGGCCAATTTGAATATGGGTTATGTCCGGACAAAAACTAGGTCAAATTGAAGGAAAATCTTGTTAACACTTTGGAAGCCGCAGTTTTAACTTGAGCATGTTGAAACTTTGTCAGAATATTTGTCTTGATGATGTGTAAGTTATTTTCAAATAGGGGTCAAGTCAGATCAAAAACTAGGTCATCAGGTCAAATTGAAGGAAAATCTTGTTAACAATCTTTAAGATGTATTTCTAACTTGACCATGTTGAAACTTTGTCTGAGTCGGTGTTTGTTTTATATCAAGTTTCAATTTGAATATGGGTCCCGTTTGGTCAAAAACTAGGTCACTTGGCCAAATTGAAGGGAAATCTTGTTAACACTAGTATTTGCTTACATGACCTGCAAAATGAGTTATTGTCATTGACTATGTGGTTGGCTTAACTCAGGTGAGCGATCCAAGGCCACCATGGCCTTTTTGTTTCAAAATTTCGCTCAAAAGTTGGCTGCTGCAGAGGGGTCAAAAGTTGACTGTAACTTAAAAAAATAACAACGTTTATATATATTGTTTGTAAAGTTGTCTTGAATATACATAAATCTGATTAAAAAAATATTTCAATAAGTGACTTAATAAATACATGAAATTGACACAGGTCAACTGTTTACCTGATATGACATTTTTAGAGTTGTCTGCTTTTAAAAAGGTCTCAGGAGATAACTTTAAATACCAGTCTTCGAAACAAACAAAAAGCTGAAAACATTCTCTGTGTTAAAAAATAAACTCGATTCTCAAAGTATTTTTGATTGATGCATTTCAAAAAGTGATTTGTTTCAGACCACTAAGAAACTTGAGCAAAATGTCAGAGCACAGAGTAGCCTTTCATAATTTTGGAACCATTATTTAAATAGAGATCAAAACATTGTAGGAAAATGGGTAACATTTTTCATTTTCTGCAATGATTTCAAAAGCTGTCTGTATTAGGAAAAGGGGTTAACCCTTTCCCTCATACGGCAATTCTGAAGCAGACAACTTTGAACGTATTTTGTCAAAACATAGAAAATCTCCATAATTGAATGGATAACCTATGACTAAAAGTGGAAAACATTGTTGCAAAATGAGAAATTGCACGTTTTGTGCAATTTCTTCTTTTGTCACTATGTTTTCAAACAAGAGCACCGTGTACGGCACAGAAGCTCGACTGATAGAAAACAGAAAAAAAGCTGAGCTGAACAAAAAACCTTAACCAGACGACCATGCCGCCGCCAACAAAAAACCTTAACCGGACAACCACACCGCCGCCAACAAAAAAACCTTAACCAGACGACCACGCCGCCGCCAACAAAAATCCTTAACTGGACGACCACGCCGCCGCCAACAAAAAACCTTAACCGGATGACCACGCTGCCGCCAACAAAAAACCTTAACCGGACGACCACGCCAGGGTCATGACAATAGTCTCGTTTTTTCAAAAGTCAGGCTAAAAAAAGTCTGCTGCAGAAGCGTTTATATGAGGGAAAGGGCCAACTCTATAAGCATCATCAACTATAAGCAGGTAGACCAAACTGATCTGGTTTAAAGTCCTCCAGTGAATCCAACGTCCATTCAACTTTCCCTTCCAGCACAGTCCTGTCTTGCTCTTCATGGGGAATCCATACACATTTCGTACCCGCAGCCAGCGCTGACAGTACACCGTTCACTGCATCCTCAAACACCAAAACCTGTTGAAATTTCAAAATAGAATATCAATATCAATGGTTTCATACAAGATGCTTGCATATTGTGATAATTGAACTAAAATTGCAAGAAGTTATTTACGGTACTCACATTTTAACCCTTTCCCAAATACAGATACTCTATGAGGCGTCTGCAGCAGACAACTTTCGAAAACATTGTGGCAAAAAGAGAAATTTCTCCTTTTGCCGCAATGTTTTCAACTTTCTAAATTAATTGGTTTTCCAATTATGGTGAGTGTCCATATTTTTTCTAAGATTATTTTAAAGTCGTCTGCTTATATGTTGTATGTGGGAAAAGGTTAAATAAGCCTTAAACCTTTCCCACATACAAACAAATCTTTGAAAATATCAAGGCAAATATATAGAATATCTCAATAAATGCAGGTGTAATAATAAGATAAAGCAGGGACGTAGATAAGATAACGTAAAAGTTGCTCAATATGAGCAAATTCTTCTTTTGCAAAAAAAAATGTTTTCTTAATTTCTTAAGTCATCTGCTGCAAACACATCAAAAAGTGGGAAGATTTTAAAGAAGAGTGTTCCAATGAATATGTCGCGTAATGAGTTGACAAGCATAGATTTAGTTCTGCCAGTGCATCCATGCTATTTACACCCCCTTTCCCACAGCAAATATGTAGCAGACGCTGGGCGGCTTTGAAAATATATTGGTCAAAATAGATAAAATCTCAGTAAATGAAAGTATAATAATTGAAGAGTGTAGAAAACATTGAGGCAAAAGTAAACATTCACCATGAAACTTATCATGAGCAGTTTCTTATTTTGTCTCGATGCTTTCAAAAGTTGTCTGCAGCAGAAAGTCAAAATGTGTCTACATGAGGGAAAGTGTTAAATTCAGGTTACCATGTTTGTCAGGTGTCTGGAAAGTTTCTGTTATTAATTGTTGAACCGGGCAGACTCAAACAGTTTCAGATAATCCAAATCTTAACCCTTTCCCACATACAACAAATCTATAGCAGACGACTTTGAAAACATTCCTGAAAAAGATTGGTTACTCCCTTTAAATGAAAGTACGATAATTCAATAGAGTTGAAAAAACATGGTGACAAAAGGAGAAATTGCTCAATCTGAG
Organism: Serripes groenlandicus; assembly: GCA_031761405.1. NCBI lineage: Eukaryota > Metazoa > Mollusca > Bivalvia > Cardiida > Cardiidae > Serripes > Serripes groenlandicus. The sequence goes on from JASEVX010000244.1 coordinate 214,728, forward strand.
CAATTTCTTCTTTTGTCGCCATGTTTTCGAAAAACTGTCTGCTGCAGAGGTGTAAGAAAGAATCTATATTAGGGAAAGGGTTAGCTGGTCACAAATACCCTAAGGTATTAAAAATTTACACAAATGTGTCATTTTAACCCCTTTTCCATATGACAAATAGACCCTTTCTAACACCTCTGCAGGAGACGATTTCTCCTGTTTCCGAAATGTTTTCAACTCTATTCAATATTAGTATTTTCATTTGTAGACATTTTCTAAATGTTTGCCTAGATGTTTTCAAAGTCTTCTGCTGCAGATTTCCTGTATGTGCGAAAGGGTTAAAGCGATCAACTCACATTAGATGAATCTGGTTTGTCCGGAAATCTGCTGGTTCCAACAAGGAATGGATCTGGTGCTGGTTTCCCATGTTTTACTTCCGGGTCATCTCCACTCAGAACCAAATGATTAAATAAGGAGAAAAATTCCTTGTGGTTTTGTGATTTTAAAGCAAAACTCGCTTTATCTGACCCAGTGACAACAGCTATTGGTACCTTGTGTTTGTGTAAATGTTCGACTAGTTTTTTTGCACCTGAAAGAACATGTAAACAGTGAAATAAGCATACATGTACCAGTAATATTTAACATTTCTGATGACAATAGATGTATCGCTTCGAATCTTGCGCACATACAAAAAATCTACAGTAGACACAACTTTGAAAAAATTAAGTCAAAAAGATTGAAACTCTCTATGAACAATTATTTACTAAAATGGATAACAATGAGGCAGAAGGAGAAATTGATCATTATAAACATTTTTAAGTCTTCGTCTGCAGATTATAGCCCTATTTCAATTCTTGCTAATTTCAAGCAAAACTTTATCAGCTGGTATGGGATGAAGGAAGAAACTACCATTTTTAAGTGTTTTAAAAACCCTTTTTCACATGTTGCTCAATATTTAATGTATGTGGTAAAAAAGATAAATTTTGCATTAAACATTGTTGCGAAAATCACTGAAATAAGTTGAATATAACATTGTGGCAAAAGGTGTTTTGAGCAATTTCTCCTCATGTCACAATGTTTTCAGAAAGCATCTATATGTGGGAAAGGGTTAAAAAGAGATCTTTCTTAATATGCCTAGATGTTTTCAAAGTCGTTTGCTGCGGATTTGATAAATGTGGGAAAAGGTTAACCAATCCAAGCTTCAAAACCCACTACTCTTGAAGAAGATGATTTTAATCTTTTATTTGATACAATATTTAGAGTCACTACTTTGACTATCATCAAGGCAAAATGATACACAGCGGGAAACATTGCCAATCTTTAGGAATTTTCTTCTTTCTATCACATTTTGTTCAAATTTTGTCTGCTGCAAAATTGTGTTTGTTCCATCAGGTAAAAGGTTAACCATCAAGCCGTTTATTTGATTGATTAATTAGGTTTTAATACCATTTCCAAAAAAATTCAGTCATATCACATGACAAGTCCATCAATTCATTTGTTTCCTGGTTTTGTTACACCACACAACACTCTTTCTAAGCAACTGGCTGCTTTATAATCTACATGTAGTCTATCATTCGTTTGGTGGAAAAAAAACTTTTTTTAAGTGCTTGACAATAAAATGAAAACTTTTGCAGTAAAAGGCAAAATAAAATTCTGCAACAGAGTAAGTTACCTTCTCTTGTCTACAGATGGGGGTCATGATGGTAAACAAGCATTCCAAGTTTCATAGCAATATCCTAAAAGGCAAGTCAATAATTGCATTTAAATGATTTTACCCCGATTCAATGTATTTTCTAAGTCGAAAAAGGGCCATAATTCTAGCAAAAACCTTGACAGAGTTATGTACTCTTGTCTGAGGTAATGACAGTAAACCAGTATTGTAAGTTTCAAAGCAATATCTGTAACGGTTTTGAAAACAAAATTGGGTGGTACAAAAAACTTTACCAAGATGTGACGCCAACATTAAGGCGATTAGGATAGCTAGCCTATTCTTCAAAAAGTCGAGTTTAAAATGATGCACGTCGTTTTGACCTTTATCAAACGTCGCAACAAATATGATCTTACCTGGTAACAGAGGTACTGTTGGGAACACCTTGTCATACTCTTTGTGAATTCTCTCTTTGTATTCCTCTACTGAAATGGGCAGTTCCAACAAATCTGAAATAAATCGACTTTACTAAATTTTGAGTTTTATGCAGTTTTCAACAATATATCAGTTACATCATGTTGAAAAATTACCTTTTCATGATTCCTGGGTTAACAAACCAGGAATAGGCTAGGAAATGACTGCCGTGAGTAGAGATCAAACCTGTAATGCCAAGTTCCAAATGATTAAAATTCTCTATGATAATCACTTGGTTAACGAGCATTCCATGGCACCTTATAAACCCATGAAGATTTGAAGCAAAGCTGTCTGGGGTTCTATCAAAAGTCATCTGCTGCAGAGGCATCAGAAAGTGTCTGTTATGGTTAAAAGAGAATTACCACTCTTATAAATCAATTGACTCTTTATCTTCATACCAATGACATTTGATGCCATTGGAGGCTAGCAGATGCCTTTTAAAAACATAGTATGAAAAGGTGATTTAAAAAAATAGTAGTTTCTCCATTATTTCTCACTAACTTTTAAAATGAATGCTTCAGTTAATTTAGATTTTTCAAGTTATCCTTAGCTATTACAAAGTCAACTTTGTTAAATGTTATATAAAAAATTGATTACCCCTTTCCCACAAGCAGACTAGTTTTGATTAATCTGGACCAGATTACTTTTGAAAACATTCTGAAAAAAGGAGAAATTGGTCATAAAAAGCAATTTCTCTTTGTGCCACAATGTTTTCAACTCTATTTAATAATGTGTTTTTCATTATTGGCGATTTTTAATTTTTTTGCCACAATGCTTTCCAAGTGGTCTGCAGCAGGTTTGTTGTATGTTAGAAAGAGCTTAACCCATGTTGTGTTTACTTAAAATGAATTGTCTTATTGAGATGATTCTTTAGAGAACACTCAACTTAAGAATTCAAGGTAAAATAAAAAACCTCTGCTCAATTATAAAACATATCACTAAACTGGAGCTCTTTGACACATCTGCTTTTCAAACAGAAGTATTTATACAGAGGTCTAGATAAAGAGGAGTATACAGCTCTTTTCCCCACGATATCTCTCTTATTATCCAACCAAACACTATGATATATATGGATACTTACTGGGACGATTCTTTTGAGTACCCACAACATAGAGATAGATGGTAAAAACAGGATTATAGAACAAGCAAAGTGCCCCTTATCTAGAGCTCTGATTTATAAGACAATTATTTCTCAACCCTTTCCCAAAATGACATATATACACATTTTGACGTAGACAAACATAGCGGCTAAGGGAGAAATTGTTTGTAATAAATATATAGTTTCTCCATTTGCCATGTTGTTTACTACCGGTACTCTATTTCATGATTATACTATTATCTACAAAGGTTTTCAACATTTTTGTCAGGATGTTTTCAAAGTTGTCTGCTGTTGTAAATGGGAAATAGTTAAGTATGACTTACCAACAATCATCTTTGATGCAACATCTTCTTTCTGTCCCATAACTTGACATTTGATGTCCCAAGTGTAGGTTTTTCCAAACTCAGAACACAAATTGTTAGTTGCAACTGTGTACAGCCTCTCTGTGTCTGAAAATGGTCATGAACATCTTTGCCTCTCTTTTTTCAATTCAATATTGCGGGAGGCTATAAAGCCGGCTTCCACGGCTTCCACAGCAGGGCTGTAGAGGCGGTATTTGAACATGTACCTATACCCTATTCCCATTATATAATCATTACTTTACTTACAAGCGAAAATACACAAGACACTACTTAATAATATAATTACGTATATTCATCTATTATTGAAAGTGACGCTAAGGTTAGGAATGGATATTTGTTGCGAATTAAATATTAAAGAAAATCTTCTGTAATATATCAAACTTAATTATCTGATGGATAAACCATTTTAAAACAATCTAAGGGGCTCACTAAAAATGTCTTCAGACTGTCTCAGAGAAGTTATCCAAGCTTACGCTTTCCTACTTCAGATGAATTTTTGACCCATTTGAAGCAGACTACTTTTGAAAACATTGTAGAAAAATTAGAAATTGCTCATCATCAACAGGTTCACGTTTTGCGACAATGTTTTCAACAAAAATCAGGTTTATTTGTAACGATTTTCCACATCAGGATCTATGGCAAAAGGTTTGAAACCTGCCATAACCGTTGGAAAAAACAAACAAGTTCAACAAGTCACAATATCACTTCGCGAAATCCCATGACATTCTACTAAGTCACAATATTAAAAATAAACCTGACAATGACAACTGTCTAAATCGATAGACTTACCTAAAAGTAGTCCATCTACATCAAATATCACGTGGGTTATGTTCATAGTTTGGTCAATATCAAAAAGAAATTTCAATAAGGATAGGGAAAGGACAAGTTGGCTTCTCAACGTAAATTGTTTTGGGGATGGTCTAAGGGAAACAACTGTGGTCGGTCTTTAAAACAAATTAAATGCAGTTATTTCCCTTACATCATTATATTTATAAAACAAGAGGCCCATGAGGGCCTATGCTCTACTGGGATGGTTCTTTGGTCATTTTCAATCCAGAGCATGTATGTATGGTGAAGATCGGATACTAAATGGAGGCTCTATTGTGTTCACAAGCTGTATTATAGCAATTTTGACAATTTCAAGGGCCATAATCCAGTCATGCAAGGGCACATCTGGCTGGTTTTCGAAAGGAACGGAGCTCTCATCAATATTTAACTACTATCTAAGTTTGGTGAAGATTAGATGATAAATGGAGCCTCTATTGTGCTCACAAGCTGTATTATAGCAATTTTGACAATTTTAAGGGCCATTATCCACCCTTGCATGTGCGGATCTGGCTGGTTTGCAAAAGGAACCAAGCTCTCATCAATATTTAACTACTGTCTAAGTTTGGTGAAGATCGAATAGTAAATGGAGGCTCTATTGTGTTCACAAGCTGTATTATAGCAATTTTGACAATTTCAAGGGCCATAATCCAGTCTTGTATAAGCGGATCTGGCTGGTTAGCGAAAGGAACCGAGCTCTCATGGATATCTCACTACTGTATAAGTTCGATAGAGATACAATCAAAACTGAAGACTTTATCGCGTTCACAAGCTGTATTATAGCAATTTTGACAACTTCAAGGGCCATAATCAAGTCATGCAAGGGCACATCTGGCTAGTTTTCAAAAGGAACCAACCTCTCATCAATATTTAACTACTATCTAAGTTTAGTGAAGATCAGATAGTAAATGAAGCCTCTTATGTGATCACAAGCTCTATTATATCAATTTTGACACTTTCAAGGGCCATAATCCAGTCTTGCATGGGCGGATCTGGCTAGTTTGCGAAAGGAACCGAGCTCTCATGGATATCTAACTACTGTATAAGTTTGATTGAGATACAATCAAAACTAAAGACTGTATCGCGTTCACAAGCAATTGTTTGAGGACGCACAGACGACGGACACCATGCCACGGCATAAGCTCTTCTGGCCAAATCTTCTGGCCTTTGGTCAGTAGAGCTAAAAACTTAAGCAGTAGATGAATTAAAATGTGTCTGCATGTTGGAAAAGGTTAGTTAAATAAATCCCTTTCCAGCTGAATAAATTAATTTACGTAAATTTCATACTTTTACATTAGATTAGGTTTTTGAAGAAAATTGATTTGACAAATGAACATAACAGTGCGAGATTAAACAGCACATTTTTAGTAGACTTATTTTGATTTACAGCAACATTATATATAATTATATTTTAATCTTGTAAAAAGCTTTAACTGTAACAGATTAAAGGTTAATCTTTTAAATCAAAATTTATTAGTTTTAAAAACATCTATGTATGCAGGTATAATTTTCAACCGTTATAAAATACAGTGGCAAAGAGGAGAAACTGTTTGCTATTATAAATTTTTAAAAATCTAATTCCAGCAATGTTTACAAATGTTGTCTGCTACAAAGGCATCCAATGTGTCCTGTACCCAGGAAAGGGTCAATCTGGTGTGAAAACAATTACGTATTTATTGCCTTATATTTCATGGTGTCTGAGGTTTGATGAATTTTTTATTATCATTATATTAACATGACTGTTAAACAAAGTATATTTACATTTGAATAGTCACACAATTATAGATTATTCTAATTTCACTCAGTCCACCTAAAGTAGTCAATTAGTATGCCTGTCTCGAGAGCTTGGTGTTTTATTTCCCCCATTTGTTCATTTGGAAGACAAAGTCCATTTACCCGATCTTGAGCCGTTCCATACAAAAACAAGCTTTGTAGCTTTAAGGATAATGGAATTAACACTCAAAGTGCATAGCCAGCTTTTGGCCTTATCCCTTCTCCAGAAGTTTACAGGATGTCACACATACAACTAGATACCACACTGTTTTCAACTCTATTCAATAATGATATTTCCTTTTATAGAGATTTTCCATATTTTTGTGGATATGTTTTTTTTTAAAGTTGTCTGCTTCAAGTTTGCTGTATGTGAGAAAGGGTCAACTCAATGTTTTCCCATGAACATCAATAGTTGTTTGTGTCAAGGTAAGCATTATAAACACATCAAAAAAGCATTGTGATCAATCTGATTTTCATGTATACAAGCTAGGTCATGGTTAAATCAACAAGATTCACTGGGACTCGTACAGCATTTACAAAAAGTTTTCAACAATTGTTCAGTTATACATATCACAGGGTTATCTGGGTAAGTTACCCGGACTACTCGTCCAAATTATGTATTCAGACACCAATTAACCCCACAATCTGGAGCGCCATCGTAGGAAAGCCATTACATAACCATTTTAAAGTGTTTCATATGACCAGGCTGGGTATATCAAAAGACAAAAAAACTCAGATCAACTTTTGCATCTACAGACTGATCAGGGTTTCTGTTGCAACCCTTTCCCTCATATAGGCGCTTTCTGACGCCTCTGCAACAGACAGTGTTTTGAAAACATAGTGACAAAAGAAGAAATTGCTCAAAACTAACTATTTCGCCTTTTGACACAATGTTTTCCACTTTTAGTCATAGGTTAGCCATTCAATTATAGAGATTTTCTATTTTTTGACATAATATGTTCAAAGTCATCTGCAGAAGTGTTGTATGAGGGAAAGGTTTAAATGTGGAGAAATTTTGTATCAGCATCTATCTCCCTAGGAATCCAAACAGCAGCAATATAAATAAGACATTTTGAGTCATTATTGAATATAGTTGAAAGCATCGCGCCAAAAGGAGAAAATGCTCATCATGTTCAATTTCTCCTATTATCACATTGTTTTCAAAAGTCGTCTGCTGCAGATGCGTCAAATTGTGTCTGGATGTAGGAATTGGTTAATGAAATCGTCAGATTTGTCATACAAGATATAATAGTTCCTTTACTACAAAATGTTGTAAGCTGTTTTCAAAACATAATACTAATGCATTTCCATGTTGCATAGATTAGGGAAACTTTTAATGCTAAAAAATAAAATGTTATAAATTCACTAAAAATGATTTATTTGATCAAGAAATACAAAACGGTTAAACTTCATTTCAACAGTATGTCAACATAAATATGTGTTACCCGAGTCAATCAATGAATGTGTTGATAGACCCCGGTTTACCAAAACATGATACTAGTGGACGTTTGAATGCTGTAGACCAATTCTGTGTTGAAAAAGGAGACTTCTAATATACACATGTTTATGAATTTTCTGAAAATATTTTCTAAACAAACCTAAACAAATGCCCCAATCCCCACTAAGAATTTTGCATGGTAAGCGTCATAAATCAGAGTGTATGTTAAAATCATAGTTTGTGTATACATCAATACAATCATAATGTTTACTGACTATATGTCAAATTCATTTCCACATGAACATCCAGGAGAGGCAGGCGAAGCGGAGGCATATTTATCATTAACCCTTTCCGACATGCAGGCGCCTTTTGAAAACTTTAAAGAAAATGGAGAAATTGCTCATAATTTAAAATGGACAATTCCAATCACAGACACTTAGTAGGACTTGTTTGAATTATGGTTTATACCGTTTTCAACAGTATTTCAGTGTATCACGGCGTTTCTATGTGAACATATCAGTTCTATCAGTAATATTTATCATGATACATTTCATCAGTCATAACAGACATATAAATGAGCTGTTCCACGAGAAAACCAAAAGAGTGGACTCTGCGTAATGTATCAATCAAGATCAACCTGCGCAGTCCACGCAGGCTAATCCGGGCAGACACATTCCGTCTCAAGGAAATAGAGTAATGATTCCTGAAACAGAAAATCCACAGGAGGCGAAAAGTGTTTGTCCGGGTTAGCTTGCGCGGCATGCTTAGGTTGGTCAGGGTTGACAATTTACGCAGTCCACAATATTGGTTTTCTAGTGGAACGGCTCAAATGTATTCATGTTTCTGATGGTAAGACAGAAATAATTACCATTAATTTTAACGTCGTTACTTAACGAAGTGGCAAGACGTTTTGCGCGCTGCTATAAATGTATATGTTTTTTTTTTAATTATACCTCTTAAGGAATTAGGAACTAAATAAACAGGATATATATTAAACCTTTCTCCTATTGAATGTATATATAATTCCCGATCTTAGTAAGTGATCCACTAAGATCCGTTACCGGCAACTTATGACATTTGTGACTGTCATTCCTTTCGACAGGATATTCTTCACAGAGTTGGTCAAACACTTCCGTTAAGAAATGCTCTACTTATAGATATAGCGATTACAAGAGGACCATATTGGTCATATATCGATATCCTGACGCACAGGAATTCCAATAGAATAATGCTGGTCTTCTTTTATTCACAATACAAATTACTTGGACCGTCTTTGTAAAGGTTAACACAAGATAACCATGATGTTTTCAAAGTCGTCTGCTACAGATTTGTGGGAAAAGGTTAAAAAAGCACTGTAAACAAATTATAAGCAACACAATTTAAATAAAATCTGAGAAACGTCTAGGGAATATTGCATGCTTGTTTTGCACTTAAATGCCATAATTTCAAATTCAGTTTGAATCATTTAATGTTTCAATCTTAATTGTTAAAAGTACATCACTAAACATGAAAAACTAAACTATTCATCATTCACAAATTGGGCAACACCCCCTTAATCTTCCATCTTACCCTTGCTTGGGAAGATTGTTGTGTGGAGTACTGGTGTGAGAAAACCAGGAAATGCATGAGTAGGTGAACTGGCCGCCGTGATATAACTGAGAAATTGTTAAAAACGGCGTTAAACCCCAATCAATCAAGCAATCCCTCTTGCCCTTTCCTTCAAACGCAAATCTGCATCAGATGACTTTTAAAGCATTCAGTCTTAAATATAAAACTCTGAAAGAACAATTACAGTAATGAATAAAGTTGAAAACATTGCAGCAAAAGCAAGTGGGATAGGGTTAATCCTTTCCCTCATACAACAATTCTGCAGCAGACGACTTTGAACATACTTTGTCAAATCTCCATAATTGAATGGATATATAATGTAGAGTAAACTGTGGACAAATGCAATATAGAGTAAACTGCGGACAAATGCAATATAGAGTAAACTGCGGACGGCATAGAATATAGAGTAAAATGCGAACGGCATAGGTTTTAGTTTTATACTGCAGGCAATATATAATGTAGAGTAAACTGCGGACAAATGCAATATAGAGTAAACTGCGGACAAATGCGGACGCTATAGAATAAAGAATAACATTTGGACGGCATAGGTATTGGTTTTTATACTGCAGACAATATATAATGTAGAGTAAACTGCGGACAAATGCAATGGAGTAAACTGCGGACAAATGCAGTATACAGTCTCCCACATTATACCTGAATCTCCCAGAAAAGTTAACTCTATATTGTCTGCAGTATAAAACCAATACCTATGCCGTCCGCATTTTACTCTATATTCTATAGCGTCGGCAGTTTCCCCCTTTACTGCATTTGTCCGCAGTTTACTCTATATTGCATTTGTCCGCAGTTTACTCTACATTATATATTGTCTAATTTAAACAAGGAACAAACTTCAAAATAGAATCTCAATGATCATAAAAGCAATTATAGAAAAGACGTCGTGAATAATCGCTATTTATTTACAGTATAATGATTTGTTATATTTGATGATAATATTAATATTGATAATATATCCGAGTTACATGATTGCTATACATCTGCTATGAATCTGTTTCGTCATATATGTTTTCTACTACTATTAACGAAATACGTTGAAGTGTGTACTGATATTGGGATGTATAAGATCCGAATATAGCTACATACCTTCAACGTCGTTATTTGTTCTTACCGTCTGGCGGAAGACACACCATGACGACACATCAAAGATCGGATGATCGAACCATTGCCTCTCAATATATTCTACAACTCGTTTCAGCTGTGTTGTGTTGTGTTGGCCTTAGTCTTGGGGTGATCGAATGTCGGGCGAATATGGCTAGCTGGGAGGAAGGATAGCGCCATCAGTTGACGGATATAATCATGTATACCCGTGCGTTGTTGGTAGGTTGTCGCCAAGCCATACTGTTGGACTTTTCGATACACTGCTTGGTTCTTCTGGAAAACACAGCCCTTACGATCTTAACCCTTTCCCTCATATAGACGATTTCTGACGCCTCTGCAGCAGACGGCTATTTGAAAACATAGTGACAAAAGAAGAAATTGCACAAAACGTGCAATTTCTCCTTTTGCCACAATGTTTTCCTCTTTTAGTTATAGGTTATCCATTCAATTATAGAGATATTCTACTTTTTTACAAAATATGTTCAAAGTCGTCTTCTGCAGAATTGTCGTATGAGGGGAAGGGTTAAACACATTATTAGGGATTTTCCGAAATATTTTTGTAGACGTCTGCTGCAGATTTGTAATATGTAGGCGAAGGCTTAACTCGTTTCTCCACAATGATTTACGAACTTATACGTTTTTCGACTATGTTTTCAACGATTATGACAATGCTCTTAAACACATTATTAGGGATTTTACAAAATATTCCAATGTTTTCAACGATTATGACAATGCTTTACGATCTTAAACACATTATTAGGGTTTTTCCAAAATATTTTCATAGACGTCTGCTGCAGATTTGTTATATGTAGGAGAAGCCGCTTCCAATAAGAGTAGACGCGACATTTATATTCTGAACTTCAATTCTACACATGTAATGGTATGTCGAATTAGAAGTAGTCCATTTGTTTGAACATTGTCTCTATACGCATATATCAGCATTATATATATATATAAACATAAACATAAAGACAAACATAAACATAAAGACATAAATACAGATAGATATAAACTCAGATAGACATAAATTCAGAGACACATGAATACATGCAGACATACATACCGATAATGACGACACGATGATAGACATACATGATGATAGGCATACATAGACATATATACTTACAAACGCATAGACAGATACTTAGCTTAGTTTACCGAAATATAGTAATACAGAATGATAGAGACAACACGATGATAGACATACATGATGATATGCAATACATAAACAGATAGACATACAAATACATAGACAGATATACTTATAAACGCATAGGCAAATAAACATACAGATTGCCTACCGCATGGATGTACATGCATACAGACAAACAGGCATATCGACAGTTACACCAACAAATTGACGGAGAGAAAGACGGACATACATATACACATAAACATAAAGACATAAATACAGATAGAGATACACTCAGAAATAAATAAATTCAGAAACACATGAATACATGCAGAAACACATACATAATGATAGAGACACGATGATAGACATACAGGATGCTAGGCATACATAGACAGATAGACATACAAATACATAGACAGCTAGACTTATAAACGCATAGGCAGATACACATACAGATTGACCATCGCATGGATGTAAATGCATACAGACAAACAGGCATATTAACAGTTACCCCAACAGATTGACGGAGAGATAGACGGACATGCATGTAAACATAAACATAAAGACATAAATACAAATAGATATACACTTAGATAGACATAAATTCAGAGACACAAGATTAAGAAGAAGAAGGCAGACAGACAGACAGTTTAAATTGTTCTAATGTTTGTGGATTTAAATATTCTTATTTTCTTATTTCTACATGTGCAACGAAATATTGCGGCTTCTCTTTGACGCTTTGCGTCAACCATTCGTCTTGTAATACATGGGTATGGAACGCCTTTACTGTCTTACTATGTTGTATTGTATTATACGCAGTATATTCTAACATGACGTTGTTTTCCTTGCCTATAGAGAACGAAGAAAATAACCGTTGATTATTCGTCAATAACCAATGGAAATGCACTACTTTTCACATTGGCTATTCCGGTTATCCCCCCGCGTATAAGCCTGTCATTCAGCGTCACGTGATGTAAAGAAACATACATGTGTATACTACGTCGTCTGCAATGGCTGACTCGATATTTTATTTATTTTATTTTTATTTATTTTACATCGATTGCGAAACAAGCTTTCAGCTTGGATTAATCATGCTCGATGTCTGCTTCCTGGAGACTTAACCAGTACTCGTGCCGTTTTGTGTGGAAAAATCTCAAAGACAGGACCCGCTCATCACGGGACGCGAACGATGGACCTTTGATACGAGAGGCCGACGCTCTACCTCTGCACCACTGTAACGTTATGACGTCAAACCGCTCACGTGACGTCACTTTCCTAGTCACGCCCACAGAAAATGTTTAAGTTAAGAACCCCTATTAAAAGCTTTCTCCAAGAATCCAAACTAAATGTATCAGAAATCTAAACACACCGTTGTTTGCACTGGATCTCGGACAAGTTTTAGGTTGAATTTCAGGTTTCTAGCTGATTCCGTTATTTGCTGGTACGAGATCTACAGAAACATGTTGTGAAAATGTCGATTGTTCAGGTTTTAACCTCAAAAATCTCTGAAACTAGATTTTTCCCATATATAACGAACACGCCCTGGCCCCGAAACTATAAAACTTTTAAAACGTTCTCCATGCTCAGAAATGAACTCCATGCTCCAAATAAGGCTTCTGATTGGTCAATTTGGAGAACGAATGTGCTTCTGACCAATCAGATTCTTGAGCACAAATGCTGAGTACAGATTAAACTTTTATAGTTTTGGAGCCAGACCTAGATCACATTGAGTTCTATAAGTGTGGGGAATTTCAGCAAAATTTCTTTGTACTCAAATCGCTGAATTTTCGGACATAGCCCTGTAGACATTCGTTCCGCAGAACAGAATAGAATAATTCTGCTCCACTACACTCATTCTATACATATTGTTAACTTGTATAGTACAATGAAAACTAAATAATTAATTAAATAAAATTACATTGTCTTGTTGCTGAGTCTACCCCTCTTTGTCGTTTTTTTCTGCAGTTATGCGTATAATGCAGTGGGTAGTCACAATTGATGGAACAGCAAACTGGTGGGTAAACTGGTTTGCTAAATAGTGCATTTATTTCCCTTTGTTAAGGTGTCGGGTCATGTTAGAATCGAAATGAAACTATCAAAAACCTTGGTTTATTGGCGAATAACCAATGGTTTGTCGTTCTGATGCGTTGTAATTAACCACTCAGGCCGTAGGCCTTCGTGGTTAATTCCTGCGCATCAGAACTCCAAACCATTGGTTATTCGCCAATAACCCACGGTTGTTGATAGTTTATTTCTTAATTCTAACATGACGTTGTTTTCCTTGCCTATAGAGAGCGAAGAAAATAACCGTTGATTATTCGTCAATAACCAATGGAAATGCACTACTTTTCACATTGGCTATTCCAGTTATCCCCCCGCGTATAAGCCTGTCATTCAGCGTCACGTGATGTAAAGAAACATACATGTGTATACATATAGGATCCATCATGAGTTTTCTTTGGAGATCAAGATTTCTTAAATGAGTCTAGAAAAAGACGGTTATTAACCGAGCCTCTTGGCGAGGTTAATAACTCTCTTTTTCGAGACGAATTTAAGAAATCTTCTCCAAAGTAAAACGAGTGATGGATTCTTTTTATCACCTAAACAGTGTGTTTTAATGAAAAATATTGACAACATCAAAACAAAGACCGAATAACATATTCTTCATAAGAACTTGTGATTCACCGCATAAAAAAGTAGTCCTCATCATTTTTGAATAAGAAGAAAAAAAAAAAAAATGTTTTAAACAATTAAGACCGTTATTTATTCAAAATAACGTATTATTGCATTTTTCAATGTGTAAAATTTAACAACTTAACAATAAACATAATAAAGATAAAGGTCAAAATGACGTCATCAGTAGTCGCGTGTATGACGTGTATTTGATATCACACATGTTGGATATCGTTGTTCCGTGATTTGTTCTCAACTTGAAAATAAGGGTATTTATTATAGGTTATTGACCCTGTACTGTGAAATCATCGTTGGACCGAGTTCTTTGGTTGACGTTGCCGAGCTTGCGAGGCTACGTTCGCCAAAGATCGAGGTCCAACGATGATTTCACAGTACAGGGTCAATAACCTTTTTATTGCATACTTTCATATTGTAAACTATTTGCTTTACGTTGTGGAGGTTATTTTTATTATCTAGAATTGATAAATCTGCTTCCGAATTAAAAACAAACTGTTTGTTTATATAAGTAGTAATTTTTGTGCAAATGCCGTTTGAATTATAACGGTGACGTAATGTTTTTTAATGACGTCATGCACGTGCATAACCAACATTTTAGACGCGCGTTTTAGACTGTTTTCATGTCAAAAACGTACTGTTAGCATGAGACAGTAAGAAATTGTCCATGATCAATATATGAGAATTTAACATTACATAGTCCCGTGAGGTTTAACAATGATATTTAGTTCAGCTATGTTTGTTTACATAACAAAAGTAGTCCCTAGCATGTTAATTATGCAGAATTTTCGCACGTCCTTATCTACGGTCATGATCACTCCTTGACAGCGGTCATGATCGAAAAATCATGACCACTTTCTTCAATGCAAAGTGAACGGGACAATATCAAAGTATGCAATAAGTGATAATACGTCGTCTGCAATGGCTGACTCGATATTTTATTTATTTTATTTTTATTTATTTTACATCGATTGCGAAACAAGCTTTCAGCTTGGATTAATCATGCTCGATGTCTGCTTCCTGGAGACTTAACCAGTACTCGTGCCGTTTTGTGTGGAAAAATCTCAAAGACAGGACCCGCTCATCACGGGACGCGAACCAGGGACCTTTGATACGAGAGGCCGACGCTCTACCTCTGCACCACTGTAACGTTATGACGTCAAACCGCTCACGTGACGTCACTTTCCTAGTCACGCCCACAGAAAAATTTAAGATAAGAACCCCTATTAAAAGCTTTCTCCAAGAATCCAAACTAAATGTATGAGAAATCTAAACACACCGTTGTTTGCTCTGGATCTCGGACAAGTTTTAGGTTGAATTTCAGGTTTCTAGCTGATTCCATTATTTGCTGGTGCGAGATCTACAGAAATATGTTGTGAAAATGTCGATTTTTCAGGTTTTAACCTCAAAAATCTCTGAAACTAGATTTTTCCCAGATATAACGAACACGCCCAGACCTAGATGACATTGAGTTCTATAAGTGTGGGGAATTTCAGCAAAATTTCTTTGTCACAATAGCCCTGTAGACATTCGTTCCGTAGAACAGAATAGAATAATTCTGCTCCACTACACTCATTCTATACATATTGTTAACTTGTATAAATACAATGAAAACTAAATAATTAATTAAATAAATTTACATTGTCTTGTTGCTGAGTCTACCCCTCTTTGTCGTTTTTTTCTGCAGTTATGCGTATAATGCAGTGGGTAGTCAAAATTGATGGAACAGCAAACTGGTGGGTAAACTGGTTTGCTAAATAGTGCATTTATTTCCCTTTGTTAAGGTGTCGGGTCATGTTAGAATCGAAATGAAACTATCAAAAACCTTGGTTTATTGACGAATAACCAATGGTTTGTCGTTCTGATGCGTTGTAATTAACCACTCAGGCCGTAGGCCTTCGTGGTTAATTCCTGCGCATCAGAACTCCAAACCATTGGTTATTCGCCAATAACCCACGGTTGTTGATAGTTTATTTCTTAATTCTATTTCATGTATACGATGTACATATTTCATTTGACGTGGTACATTTTGCATAATAACCATTATATAGTGTGCAAACAACGTCATATGCATTTACAAACAACATTATATGCAGTCTATTCTTCAATACGTGTGGTGGTACTTTGATTATATGCGGTGGTTTAAACTTTATGATCATACTTTCCGGCATTCTCCGGAATTATTTCCGGAAATTACCGAGCATGACAGATAGGTTTGAACATTAACACCGTCTAATCCATTTAAAAAGGCCTTGTGGAACAATCTTTATGAAAAGTGTACACATTTTCTAAAAAGACGAGATGCAGAATGTCGTCAATGCTAACGATCTCTGATTCCTGAAGCAGACAACTCTTGAAATCATTATGGCAAAAGGATAAATTGCTCATCTTGAGAAATTCCTCCATTTGTCACAATGCGTTCAACCAACCCCTCTTCAATAATTATACTTTCATTTATTAAGATTTTCTATAGTTTTGTCTTAACGTCATCTGATGCATGCTTGTTGTTTTACGGAAAAGATTTAAAAATGTGTTTAGGGTACCACTTTATGGTAATGTTTCCTCATAAAAACAACTTTAAATTCCTCAGCAGCTTCTTAAAATTAGAGAAATAACATGAAAAGTGATTTACATGATATAATCGATTTTGATTTTGGGAAAAGGCATAACTTCGTTTCTGAACAGTGTAGGTTCAAATCAGCCGGCATATTTGCTCTGTCTTATCATAATCCTCACAAGTTGACTGAAGCTTCTAATAAGCATATGTTAGTTAGTACATGTCATATTCTACTCCTATAACATAAGACTCAGTTGACAAGCACTCGACCTTGTGAGAGGTCATATATTAGTACTGGTTTGTTTACCCAGGGATCATTAATAAGTGAACTGTCGCCGTGATATAACTGAAATAATGTTGAAAGCGGCGTAAAACACCAATAAATAAATATAATTAGCTGCATGTCAATTCTTCCCCTTTTTCTCGCTCTCTCGCAGATTCGTCTCTATATATACGGGAACTGGTTAAACGTGGATCGCGTTACACTATAACGCCTTTAAGTCAACGCAACTTTAGTTGTATAAGATTCATATGACCATCTTCGTATGTTCTACTTATTTAATGTAGCTCAATCGGTAGCGACGCGGGCTGTAAATGCAGGGGTTGTGAGCTCGAACCCCAGCAAGGCTAACATTATTTCCGACGTTTGACAAAAGTCACTGTCACATGCGTCATTCGTCTTCCACCCAAAGGCTAACAGTATGGAAAAGCTGCCAGTTATTTGTTAAGTATATTATGTGAAGAACTGGTATGAGAAAGCCAGGAAAAACTGACCGTCTTGATATGATTGTAAATTAGTTTAAAAAAAAGGCGTTAAACCCAATTAAGCAATCATTCTTCTTATTTAAACTAAACTAACATTACAAATAATGCACACTAGGACGAGTCTGTGCGTTCATGCAGGCTCTTCGTGGTCTACATTTTTCGCTACTGATGTATCAACATTTAATTAAGATAAGTCCATACACATGCAATAACTTGTCAACTATAAGGGTTTGTGATATCATTCTAGAAATCTAGACCGCCTTGGTGAAGTAGTAATAGAGCGTTCGCCTCGGATGCGGGATTGAAGGGTTAGCTTTACGACTCACTGGCTGGTGTCAAAATAAATGGACCAGTAGTACGTACTGGTAACTTACCCAGGAAACTGTTGAAAGCGGCGTTAAACACTAAACAATCCAGAAATCTAGGGATACAAGAATATTAAACTAGATAGGAGACTGTCCCTGAAATAGGCATCCTCGGTACCCAGGCTATTCATAATATATATGATCATATATTTTATGAATAGCCTGGGTACCGAGGATGTGCAATAGTGTACATCCTGGTCTTTTAGAACAGTATATAATCTGACCAGTTTGAGCATCCGCACATTCTGATTTAGATCTACACTTTGGCAAAGTACTAACAAAATCTTTTGAACCTTCTGATGAGTTGTGAAGATTTTGATCAAGGTGAACAGATACAAAGACTGATCTGAACATGACTATTCACAAATTCAAACTTGCATGGACAGGCTCTTATAATCATAGTGTTGTGTTTGACTTTTATGTCGGTTTTGACGCGTGCTGTCAATCCAGGGGTTGTGAGTTCGAACCCCAGCTCGGCCAATATACTTCACGACGTTTGACAATGGTCATTGTGACAAGCGTCATTCGTCTTCCACCAATGGCCTATCAGTCTATGTGGAAAAGCAGCCTGTTGCTTGGAAGGAATGCTGATGTACTGGTGTGAGAAAGCAAAGAAACATATGAGTAGGTGAACTGGCAGCAGAACCCAATCAATAAATCAATCGACTTTTATGGACTTCATTAGTGGTAATCAAACTTTGTACAATTGACACTGAATCGGTTTTTTATTCACCTATATTTTGGTGCAAATTCATAAATGCTAGTATCAGTATAGTGTCAGAAACATTTTTGAAACGATCACATTGCTCCGATTGATGGCAAATGTTTGCTTTTACCACAATGCTTTAAATCGTTGACTACTGCAGATGCTTCTTCATCTAGAAAAGGGTCACGAGCTTCAGACGTCATATAAGGGGAAGGGTTGAAAACAACTCACTATTTTCGGAGTTCTCTTTCGAGGTGTTGACCACATTTTCTATTATCGCCACTAACACATGCATGCTTTTATCGAGTGACTGACCACGTGCCGCCTTAAATTGAACACTCATTCAACACGTACAGTATTTCATGACACACATGTATATGTTGTTATGTGTGTGATTGTAAAATTGTAAGGACAAGATGGACGTCTTTTGTGAATAAAATCTATCTTTTAGATTTCGGGGGTTGATTTTACACTCGGGTGGCTAACTTGAATTCCTATCCATGTATGTATTCCTTACTGTCTTCCTTTCTTTCGTTGTTTGTTTCTTTCTTTCTTGAGTTATGCAAGTTATGTTTAATAGATAGGCTTTTATCAAGATGCCCAACACGTAAGCTTGATATATAAATATCATACAGTATTTGGATGGCTGCTATCATTTATCAGAAATATTTTAAGCTGTACGTATCTGAATTTGGTTGAACCAGGGACACTATAATATAAATGAATGTTTATATATACTGGCAGGTTATACCTGTTTAGCTCGACTTTTCGAAGAAAAGGCTAGCTATACTACTCGCCCCGGCGTCGGCGTTGGTGTCACCTTGGTTAAGGTTTTTGTACCAATTCCCTTTTTTGTCAAATCTATTACAGATATTGCTTTTTACAACACTTATTCACCATCATTATCTCCATCAACAGACAAGAGTACATAACTCTGTCGAGATTTTTGTAAGAATTATAGCCCCCTTTTTACTAAGAATTTTGGTTAAGTTTTTTGTACCAATTCACTTTTTTAGCTCTACTGGCCAGAAGGGCTTATGTCGTGGCGATTTGTCTGTCGTGCGTGCGTCCGTGCGTGCGTCCCTCCGTAAATTTTTTCTTGTTAACACGATACAGTCTTCATATCCATGAGAGCTCGGTTCCTTTCGAAAACCAGCCAGATCCGCCCATGCATGACTGGATTATGGCCCTTGAAATGGTCAAAATTGCTATAAAAGAGCTTGTTAAAACGATACAGTCTTCACTTTGATTGTATCTCAACCAAACTTATACAGTAGTTAGATATCCATGAGAGCTCGGTTCCTGTCGAAAATCAGCCACAGATCCGCCCATGCATGACTGGATTATGGCCCTCGAAATGGTCAAAATTGCTATAAAAGAGCTTGTTAACACGATACAGTATTCTGATCTTATCTCAATCAATCTTATACAGTAGTTAGATATCAATGAGAGCTTGATTCCTTTCAAAAACCAGCCAGATCTGCCCATGCATGACTGGATTATGGCCCTTGAAATTGTCATAATTGCTATAATAGACCTTGTTAACACGATACATTCGTTATTTTTTATTGTATCTCAATCAAACTTATACAATAATTAGATATTCACGAGAGCTCAGTTCCTTTCCAAAACAAGCCAGATCCACCCCATGCATGACTGAATTATGGCCCTTGAAATTGTCAAAATTGCTATAATAGGGCTTGTTAATATGAAACAGTCCTTATTTTTGATTGTATCTCAATCAAACTTATACAGTAGTTAGATATCCATGAGAGTTTGGTTCATTTCTAAAAAACGGCCAGATCTACCCATGCATGGCTGGATTATGGCCCTTGAAATTGTCAAAATTGCTACAATAAAGCTTCCATTTACTATCTGATCTTCACCAAACTTAGATGGTATTTGAATATTGATGACATATTGGTTCCTTTTGAAACCAGCCAGATCAATGCCAGTAGAGCATAGGCCCTCATGGGCCTCTTGTTTACAAAATATATTCAAAGTCGTCTGCTGCAGAATTGTCGTATGAGGGAAAGGGTTAATATCGTGTTCGGTAAACGGTTAAAACTGCTTGAAACCAGCAAGCTCTTTCCATCTTATGAATTTAACCCTTTCCCTCATACAACAATTCTGCAGCAGACGACTTTGAACATATTTTGTCAAAAAATAGAAAATCTCTTTAATTGAACGGATAACCTATGACTTAAAGTGGAAAACATTGTGACAAAAGGAGAAATTGCTTGTTTTGAGCAATTTCTTCTTTTGTCACTATATTTTCAAAATGCTGTCTGCCTTAGAGGCGTTCAGAAAGCGTCTATATGAGGGAAAGGGTTTTTGACTTTTGAAAACATTTTAGCTTAAGGTGAAATTGCTTATCATGAGCAATTACACCTTTTGCAACAATGTTTTCAACTCTATTCTTAAATTATAACCTTTAATATAAGGGGATTTTCCATATTCTTTCTCCAGATGTTTACAAAGTATTCTGCTGCAGATGTGTTGTTTGTTGGAAAGGGATTAAAATTGTGTCGCTATCAAAGCTGAGAATCAAAACAGTATGTCTGTCATGTTAGGATAAAAGGTCATATTTGTAAACCCAAGCATGGAGTCTGGGACTTGATGACAGAGTTTTTGTCAACATTTTTATTATTCACTAAATCTGTATGCATTTAAATCAACAAATTGACATGATGCATTCAGATTTGTTACCCTTTCCAAAATCTGCAGCAGAAGACTTTGACTTCAACGCAAGTTCATATAATCTGAATCATAACACTGATGCCCCCGAATGGCAACATCTAGGTCAAAGGTCAAGGTCGCCAGGTCAAAAATGTTGGTACTGACAGAAAGGTCATGTCACAAGGAATACACATGTGAAATATGGTAGCCGTACCTGTTATGGTTCAAAAGTAGTGGTCAAGGTTAAAGTTTTTTTTGAGAATGGCAACATCTAGGTCAAAGGTCAAGGTCGCAAGGTGAAAATTGTTGGTACTGACAGAAAGGTCATGTCACAAGGTATAGGCATGTGAAATATGGTAGCCGTACCTGTTATGGTTCAAAAGTAGTGGTCAAGGTTAAAGTTTTTTTTGAGAATGGCAACATCTAGATCAAAGGTCAAGGTCGCAAGGTCAAAAATGTTGGTACTGACAGAAAGGTCATGTCACAAGGAATACACATGTGAAATATGGTAGCCGTACCTGTTATGGTTCAAAAGTAATGGCCAAGGTTAAAGTTTTTTTCGAGAATGGCAACATCTAGGTCAAAGGTCAAGGTCGCAGGTCAAAAATGTTGGTACTGACAGAAAGGTCATGTCACAAGGAATAAACATGTGAAATATGGTAGCCGTACCTGTTATGGTTCAAAAGAAATGGCCAAGGTTAAAGTTTTTTTTCGAGAATGGCAACATCTAGGTCAAAGGTCAAGGTCGCAAGGTCAAAAATGTTGGTACTGACAGAAAGGTCATGTCACAAGGAATACTCATGTGAAATATGGTAGCCGTACCTGTTATGGTTCAAAAGTAGTGGCCAAGGTTAAAGTTTTTTTTCGAGAATGGCAACATCTAGGTCAAAGGTCAAGGTCGCAAGGTCAAAAATGTTGGTACTGACAGAAAGGTCATGTCACAAGGAATAAACATGTGAAATATGGTAGCCGTACCTGTTATGGTTCAAAAGTAATGGCCAAGGTTAAAGTTTTTTTCGAGAATGGCAACATCTAGGTCAAAGGTCAAGGTCGCAAGGTCAAAAATGTTGGTACTGACAGAAAGGTCATATCATAAGGAATACACATGTGAAATATGGTAGCCGTACCTGTTATGGTTCAAAAGAAGTGGTCAAGGTTAAAGTTTTTTTCATGCAGACAGACAGACGTGCAGACGTGCAGACAGGCCAAAAACTATATGCCCACCGAATCTATGATTCCGGGGGCATAAAAATCTTTATAAACAAAAGTATAACAGTTACTATTGAATCAAGTTGAAAAACGTTCTGACAAACTTTGAAATTGTTGATTATTAGGTGGTTAAAATTCATCAGCTACGATGAGTCAAACTGTGTATTTATGTGGAAAAGTGTTTATTTTCACTAGATATTATTATGTTACTGTCTATTTAATTGAATAAGAAGAAATCTGCGATTACCTTATCGCTTTCTGACGCCTTTGCAGCAAACAACTTTTAAAACCAATGTGACAAAAGGAGAAATTGCTCAATACGAGCAATTTCTCCTTTTGCCACAATTTGTTCAACTCTTTTTCAGTTATTATACCTACTTTGAAAGAGATTTTCTGCATTTTCCTCTAGATACTTTCAAAGTTTGTTGTATGTGGGAAAGGGAGATAATTTAAATTTGGGAAATCATATACTAAAATAAATGATTTATACTTTCAGGTGCAGATACTTAAAACTGAGCTGCTGATACAAAAAGATTGCTTTTTGGATAAAAAACGTTTTCTCCGACTTCTTAGCATTTCTCAAGGTTAAAACGAAAAGACCATGTCAATGATTCCAAAATTAAATGGAAGCTGAAAAGTATATATGCATGAAATATAAGCGGAATAGGTTAACAAACGGAAAAAAAGAATCCCCAAGTGTATGAATTACAGACAAGACACAACTTCTGTTCGATGACAAGAGATAGAGACAATCATGATACTTTTCGACATAACTTAGACCGGATGTTATCGGATTTTACCATGACAACTGGCTACCCTAGCAACAGGCTGCTTTTCATTCTTTCCATGGTGACTTCAGTTTCAACACGATGTCTTGTGGACAGACCAGGTATGTTTGTTGCCATAGAAACAGATCTCTTGTGAAGTGCTCTTTTCATACAATGTCAATGTTTACTTGACATGTCGGCAGACTCTTCTGCTATGAATGCACCTTGGGTCAACTCTATATCAGTCTTGCAATTGCAAGGAAGAGCACTTAATAGTGTCTCTGACAGAACCTTTGTAGCGGGCTCGGAATGTTGCCTGTGGGCATCTTGTTCCTATTATTGTCAAGATAATTTCAAGGTCGTCGGCTGCAGATTTGTTGTAGGTGGGAAACATTTAAACTCTAGTTTAAAGAATCCTCTCAAGAAAACAGTTCTTTTAACCCTTTTCCACATCTATATGACCCTCTGCAGCAAACAACTTTTGAAATTATTGTGACTAGAAGAAGAAATTGCTCAAAACAAGCAATTTCTCCTTTTGCCACAGTGTTTTCAACTTAAGTAATTCAACTCTCATTTATCAGGACTTTTAACTTGAGCATGTTGAAACTTCATCAGAATGTTTGTCTTATGATATGTAGGTCAAGATCGAATATGGGGTCATGTTGGGTTAAAAAGTAGGTCACTAGGTCAAATTGAAGGAAAATCTTGTTAACACTCTAGAGGCTGCACTTTTTGTTTCAGCTGTTAGAAATGTTGTCAGAATGTTTTCTTCATCATATGGAGGTCGAGTTTGAATATAAGTCATATTGGGTCAGAAACTAGGTCACTAGGTCACTAGGCCAAATTGAAGGCAAATCTTGCTAACACTCTGGAGGCTGCAGTTTTAAATTTGAGCATGTTGAAACTTTATCAGGATGTTTGTCTTGATTTTATGTAGGTCAAGTTTGAATATGGGTCATGTTGGGTCAACAAGTAGGTAACCAGGTCAAATTGGAGGAAAATCTTGCTAACACTCTGGAGGCCACATTTCTAACTTGAGCATGTTGAAACTATCAGAATATTTGTCTTGATGATATGTAGTCAAGAACGAATATGGGTCATGTTGGGTTAAAAAGTAGGTCGCTAGGTCAAATTGAAAGAAAATCTTGTTTACACACTAGGGTCAAATAAGGATTCAACACTCTCCCACATACAACGAATCTGCAGCAGATGACATTGAAAACATCTAGACAGAAATATAGAAAATCTATATAAATGAAAGGATAATAAACAAATAGAGTTGAAAACATTGTAGCAAAAGGAGTAATGGCTCATTATGTTTTCAAAAGTTGTCTGCTGCACAAAGGGTCAGAAGTGGGAAAGGTTTTACTAGAGTTTAGATGTACCATCTGGTAAAAAATATGGCAATCCTCTATAAATCAAAGTTTGAATAGATTTGAAAATATTGTGACAAAGGAAGAAATTGCTCATCTGCGCGGTGGGACATGAAGTACACCCTTAATCTAGAATCCGCAGTGGTAGTGTGGTTAGCATCGTTGATTTCGTAACCGGGTGTCCCAGGTACGATCCCCAGTCGTGGCACCACGGTCATGGTGGAGTGCCCTTGGACAAGGCACGTTTGATAGCCTAGTACTCGTTTGTTTACCCAGGGATCATGAATAAGTGAACTGTCGCCGTGATATAACTGAAATAATGTTGAAAGCAGCGTAAAACCCCAATAAATAAATAAATAAATACACCCTTTATCTGTAGCTCTGAGCCAAAATTGCAGTACTTTTATAATTGACAGTAACTATTTTGTTTTCCCAAACAGAAGTCCAATACAAACGGCATCTCTTCTACAATGGGGAGAGCATCCCGATTATTCTGGAAAACTCCACGAGGGCCTCATGAGTTATATGTCTGAGTGAGTACTCACACATATGGTTTGGAGGTCGGATAAGGTATTCAAATATTTTACCACAAACATCAAACCTGCAAACCTTGAAAACATCTAGGCAAACATATGGAAACTCTCTTTAAATGAAAGAACAATTATTGAATAAAATTTAAAACATTGTGGCAAGCAAAAGGAGTATTTTCTTCTTTTGCCACAAGGTTTCCAAACGTTATCTGCTGTAGATGCGTCAAACCGTGTCTGTAGGTTGGAAACGGTTAATTAATTAAGTACATGATTAAATGTGCCCCTTATCTAGAGATTAATGAATGTCTGTATTCATGTGGCGTTGTTCCAATTGGACTGACTTTTTGTCAAAATATGTTAAATCTCTATAATTGAATGGATAACCTATGACTAAAAGTGGAAAACATTGTGACAAAAGGAGAAATTGCACGTTTTGTGCAATTTCTCTTCTTTTGTTACAATGTTTTCAAAAAGCCATCTGCTGCAGAGGCGTCAGAAATCGTCTATATGAGGGAAAGGGTTAACTACTCAGATTTCATCAGGTTGATTACATAAAATCAGCATGTTTTGGTTTAATGGGGTTGGACCTAGACCATTTAAATATCTGTCTAATCCATTACCTTAAATGATAAAGCCTCACACAGGGTAACATTGACCCATACATACAAACGATATGAAACAGACGACTTTGAAAATATCTTGGTTAAAGTATGGAAGATCTCTATAAATGAAAGAATAATTTATTGAAATGCTGTTGAAAACATTGTGATTAATTAAGGAAGAAAATTCTCTTTGCGAGTAATTTTGCCCTTTTGTCACCATGTTGTTCAAATTCGTCCTCTACACACTTATCAAATTGAGCCTGCAAGTGGGAAAAGTTTGATCACATGATATTAGTATGTTTTGGTTTAAAGAATTGACTTACACCATATAAATATCTAGCTGTCTTACTTTAGTATAAACATATTTATTATCCCCCGCCTATGAAATAGGGAGGGGGATATTGAAATGGCGTTGTCCGTCCGTCCTTCCTTCCTTCCTTCCGTCCTTCCTTCCGTCCTTCCGTTCGTCACCTGCATTTTCTCAGTAACTAGCTGGTAGAATTTCATGAAACTTAAAATAAATATGAACCACTATACTGGGATGATGCCCGTCCAATTTTTTTTTTGATTAGTCAATTTTCCTTGGAGTTATTGCCCTTGATTTTTTGAAAAATCTATGTTTTCAGCCATTTCTCAGTAACTAGCGGGTAGAATTTCATGAAACTTAAAATAAATATGAACCACTATACTGGGATGATGCCTGTTCATTTTTCATTTGGATTAGTAAATTTTTCTTAGAGTTATTTCCCTTGATTTATTAAAAAATAATCGTTCGCAGCCGTTTCTCAGTAACTAGCGGCTAGAATTTGATGAAACTTGAATGTAATATTAACCAACTTCCTGCCATTATTCCCCTCCAACTCTTTTTTGGATTCCTTAATTTTTTTTAGAGTTACTGCCCCTGATTTATTAAAAAATCCACGCCTACAGTTATTTCTCAGTATCTAGCTGCTAGAATTTGATGAAACTTGAATGTGATATGAACCAACATCCTGCAATGAACTTCTGAATAAATATGGTATCAAATCATTTACATTTATTATAACACTGTCTGATACATAATTATCCATGCATTTTAGTTCCACTTTAAGAAGAGTAAAGATATCTATTGTATTTGTGTCACTGTTGGTTTAAGAAGCAAAACCTAGTATTCACATTTTTCCTGTGTTATTTAAGAAATAACAAATGACACCCCTTTAGTTTTGTAATATTGATTATTAACCCCTTTCACCGCATAAATACTCTGTTGAAAATAGTGCAGTTCCAGATAAGACGCCGCTTTTAAAGGTGGCGTCTTATCTTGGACTGCACTATTTTGCAATAATTGATGTTCCCGAGTAAGCAGTTTCGGAAAATACAGTTTTATTTAATCGTCCCTCTGATTTATTTCGTTAAAATATTTTATCATAAAGTAATCCCAGTCGATATTTTATAATTTGGCGCGGAACGGGATAAACCAGTATCATAACTTTATTCTTTCCCCTTGATCTTGTGCGAAGAAGTTGAAATTTAAAGGTCAATTGCACATTAAACATAAAGACCTTCATGCACAAACAAGCCATCGTTGGCGGGGGATATCTTTTCACTGAAAATGCTTGTTTAATATGGACTCCTAACAAGCTTGCAGCTTATTAATATACTATTCAGGCTTGATTACTCCTTCCTTGAGTTTGAACCTCAGCTTTGCCAACATTCTTTCCAAAGTTTGATAATGCGACAAGACTTAAGCATTTTCAATCAATGGACTCAGTCTATTTTGGAATGCACCCAGTTGCTTTGAAAGTCTGCTGTGTGGAGTACTGGTGTTAGCAAGCCAGGAGTAGGTGAATTGGGCACCATGATATGGCTGATTTTTTTTTGAAAAGAGCTTTCAACTCCAATCAATCCTTGTTCCTTGAGACTTATTCTTTTCCCACATACATGTACAGCCTTTCTGCAGAACACTACTTTAAAACCAACTCTGCAAAGTTTTCAATAAACGCAAATTTTGATGTATCTCCAGTAGATCTAGATGACTTTTGAAAACAAAATATATTTCTCCATTTGCCAAAATGTTTTGGTCTCTATTCAATAATTACACTTTTATGGAGTGCTTCCATAAGTTTGCTTCTTACATTTTTCAAAGTTGTGTGCCGCATATTCTGTATGAGGGAAAGGAATCATAGAGCGTAAGACCTCCATATAGGTATATATTTCTGTCTATACCTTATTTACATATATATAAACTTATCTGGAAACAAGATTTGAAGAATTCATGAACTGAACATGCTTAACGCTTTCCATTCTTACAAATCTGCAGCTGACGACTTTGAAAACATTAAGTCAAAAATGGGGAAACCCTCTATTAATTTAAGAACAATTATTGAATTAAGTTGAAAACATTATGTCAAAATGATGAGCAATTTATCCATTTGCCATTAATTTTCAAGAGATTCCGTTTGCTGTTAAAGCATTAGAAATGGTCTTTATTTGTGGAAAAGGGTTAACCTTTTTTTCTCTTGACTAAATTGTTTAGCAGATATATATTTTGAAATATGTCAGCAGAAATAAAGCAATAACATGAATGTTGGGAGAATTATTTTAAAACAGAGGTCATATCGAGGGTTGAACGCAACACTGGTCTAACTAGGTTTATCATAACTTTACAGGAGGCTAAAAAAACTCTACCATTTTAACATTTTTATTATTCTTGCATCTTTTTTCACATTTTTAGCTCGCCTATTCGAAGAAATAGGGGAGCTTATGTTATCACCCCGGCGTTGGCGTTGGCGTTGGTGTTGGCGTTGGCGTCCGCGTTGCCAGCTTGGTCAAACCTTTGCGTGCAAGGCCTTTTCTCAGACACTGTGTATGCTGTTGCTTTGAAACTTCACACACTTATTCAGGATCATTAGGGGACCTTGTATGTCAAGTCCCATAACTCTGGAATGGATTTTGACTGAATTGTGCCCCTTTTTCGACTTAGAATTTTGGTCAAACCTTTGTGTGCAAGGCCTTTTCTCAGACACTGTGTATACTGTTGCTTTGAAACTTCACACACTTATTCAGGATCATTAGGGGACCTTGTATGTCAAGTCCCATAACTCTGGAATGGATTTTGACTGAATTGTGCCCCTTTTTGGACTTAGAAATTTGGTCAAACCTTTGCGTGCAAGGCCTTTTCTCAGACACTGTGTATGCTGTTGCTTTCAAACTTCACACACTTATTCAGGGTCATTAGGGGACCTTGTATGTCAAGTCCCATAACTCTGGAATGGATTTTGACTGAATTGTGCCCCTTTTTCGACTTAGAATTTTGGTCAAACCTTTGCGTGCAAGGCCTTTTCTCAGACACTGTGTATGCTGTTGCTTTGAAACTTCACACATTTATTCAGGATCATTAGGGGACCTTGTATGTCAAGTCCCATAACTCTGGAATGGATTTTGACTGAATTGTGCCCCTTTTTCGACTTAGAATTTTGGTCAAACCTTTGCGTGCAAGGCCTTTTCTCAGACACTGTGTATACTGTTGCTTTGAAACTTCACACACTTATTCAGGATCATTAGGGGACCTTGTATGTCAAGTCCCATAACTCTGGAATGGATTTTGACTGAATTGTGCCCCTTTTTGGACTTAGAAATTTGGTCAAACCTTTGCGTGCAAGGCCTTTTCTCAGACACTGTGTATGCTGTTGCTTTCAAACTTCACACACTTATTCAGGGTCATTAGGGGACCTTGTATGTCAAGTCCCATAACTCTGGAATGGATTTTTTTCAAACATTTGGATTTTTTTCTTTTTCTTTTCTTGTATTTTTCAATTTTGCGTTTAGCTCAACGTTAAAGTTTCGATTTTTTTTTTTTCTCAATAAGTACTGGTTCTAGGGCTTTCATATTTTTGGGGTAAAACATTTGTTTTTTGCTGGATTTTGAAAATTGGGCATAGCTTCTTCATATTTTGTTGGATTAATTTCATTTTTTTTTTTTTAATTTTCTTGTATTTTTGAACTTTGAGCATTATTTTTTTTTTTTTTTTTTTTTTCTTGAATTTTGGAACTTTGTGTTCAGCTCAATTTTTTTTTTTTAAATTTCTTGTATTTTTGAACTTTTTTTTTTTATTATTTCTTGTTTAAAAATAATTGTGTTTAGCTCAATGTTAGAGTTTTGTTTACTTTTTGTCTTTTACACTTGCCTTGATAGTCAAAGCAGGGGACACAGTGAGACATTTAATTACGCGTAATTCTTGTCTTTCTTTTGTAAATTCAATTTCAACTGAATTATTCCACCTTTGGATTTTGGACTTTATACCCATGCTATAACTGTTCTGAAGTAGGCCCTGATAGACGATGTCCCTGATAGGCGAGCTATATTGTCCTCCGACAACTCTTGTTTAACTCATAAAGTCTATTATTATTCATGGGGAAGTTTAAAAGAAGATAAGATAAAAAATAAAAGAGATATTTGAAAATGTTTGAGTTAGACCTGTTTTCCAATAAGAAATCCTGAGATTTTTATAATTTTTTTCTCTAAAATATATACATGTGTGATTTGTTTTATATTGGCTTTAAATAATTAACTTCTCCTCTGTTACAGGAGGAGGGGGGTCTCTAATATATATACATGTGTGATTTGTTTTATATTGGCTTTAAATAATTAACTTCTCCTCTGTAACATCCTGGACTACTGTGATGCAACTTCACAGAAAGCATCCTCTCAATTTCGTTTCCTACATTTCTTCATATTATTTTGATCCATGCAGGATTTCATTGACCAATCTTACCAAGTTATCATTCAACCATTATATTATGCCAGGGCATGACTGTTGACACTTCTAGGTCAGGGCATGACTGTTGACACTTCTAGGTCAGGTTTTGAATGTTGACACAGCTAGGTCAGGGCATAAGTGTGGACACAACTAGGTCAAGGCATGACTGTTGACACAGCTATATCAATGAATGACTGTGGACATAGATAGCTAGGTCAAGGCATGGCGGTTGACACAGCTAGGTCAAGGCACGACTGTTGACATAGCTAGGTCAGGACATGAATGATAACACAGCTAGGTCAGGGCATGACTGTTGACACTTCTAGGTCAGGGCATGACTGTTGACACTTCTTGGTCAGGTTTTGAATGTTGACACAGCTAGGTCAGGGCATGAATGTGGACATAGATAGCTAGGTCAAGGCATGACTGTTGACATAGCTAGGTCAGGACACGAATGATAACACAGCTAGGTCAGTGCATGACTGTTGACACAGCTAGGTCAATACATGACTATGGACACAACTAGGTCAGGGCATGACTGTTGACACTTCTAGGTCAGGGCATGACTGTTGACACTTCTTGGTCAGGTTTTGAATGTTGACACAGCTAGGTCAGGGCATAAGTGTGGACACAACTAGGTCAAGGCATGACTGTTGACACAGCTATATCAATGCATGACTGTGGACATAGATAGCTAGGTCAAGGCATGGCTGTTGACACAGCTAGGTCAAGGCACGACTGTTGACATAGCTAGGTCAGGACATGAATGATAACACAGCTAGGTCAGGGCATGACTGTTGACACTTCTAGGTCAGGGCATGACTGTTGACACTTCTTGGTCAGGTTTTGAATGTTGACACAGCTAGGTCAGGGCATGAATGTGGACATAGATAGCTAGGTCAAGGCATGACTGTTGACATAGCTAGGTCAGGACACGAATGATAACACAGCTAGGTCAGTGCATGACTGTTGACACAGCTAGGTCAATACATGACTATGGACACAACTAGGTCAGGGCATGACTGTTGACACTTCTAGGTCAGGGCATGACTGTTGACACTTCTTGGTCAGGTTTTGAATGTTGACACAGCTAGGTCAGGGCATAAGTGTGGACACAACTAGGTCAAGGCATGACTGTTGGCACAGCTATATTAATGCATGACTGTGGATATATATAGCTAGGTCAAGGCATGGCTGTTGACACAGCTAGGTCAAGGCACGACTGTTGACATAGCTAGGTCAGGACATGAATGATAACACAGCTAGGTCAGGGCATGACTGTTGACACTTCTAGGTCAGGGCATGACTGTTGACACTTCTTGGTCGGGTTTTGAATGTTGACACAGCTAGGTCAGGGCATGAATGTGGACATAGATAGCTAGGTCAAGGCATGACTGTTGACATAGCTAGGTCAGGACACAAATGATAACACAGCTAGGTCAGTGCATGACTGTTGACACAGCTAGGTCAATACATGACTATGGACACAACTAGGTCAGGGCATGACTGTTGACACTTCTAGGTCAGGGCATGACTGTTGACACTTCTTGGTCAGGTTTTGAATGTTGACACAGCTAGGTCAGGGCATAAGTGTGGACACACTTAGGTCAAGGCATGACTGTTGACACAGCTATATCAATGCATGACTGTGGATATAGATAGCTAGGTCAAGGCATGGCTGTTGACACAGCTAGGTCAAGGCACGACTGTTGACATAGCTAGGTCAGGACATGAATGATAACACAGCTAGGTCAGGGCATGACTGTTAACACTTCTAGGTCAGGGCATGACTGTTGACACTTCTTGGTCAGGTTTTGAATGTTGACACAGCTAGGTCAGGGCATGAATGTGGACATAGATAGCTAGGTCAAGGCATGACTGTTGACATAGCTAGGTCAGGACACGAATGATAACACAGCTAGGTCAGTGCATGACTGTTGACACAGCTAGGTCAATACATGACTATGGACACAACTAGGTCAGGGCATGACTGTTGACACTTCTTGGTCAGGTTTTGAATGTTGACACAGCTAGGTCAGGGCATAAGTGTGGACACAACTAGGTCAAGGCATGACTGTTGACACAGCTATATCAATGCATGACTGTGGACATAGATAGCTAGGTCAAGGCATGGCTGTTGACACAGCTAGGTCAAGGCACGACTGTTGACATAGCTAGGTCAGGACATGAATGATAACACAGCTAGGTCAGGGCATGACTGTTGACACTTCTAGGTCAGGGCATGACTGTTGACACTTCTTGGTCAGGTTTTGAATGTTGACACAGCTAGGTCAGGGCATGAATGTGGAAATAGATAGCTAGGTCAAGGCATGACTGTTGACATAGCTAGGTCAGGACACGAATGATAACACAGCTAGGTCAGTGCATGACTGTTGACACAGCTAGGTCAATACATGACTATGGACACAACTAGGTCAGGGCATGACTGTTGACACTTCTAGGTCAGGGCATGACTGTTGACACTTCTTGGTCAGGTTTTGAATGTTGACACAGCTAGGTCAGGGCATAAGTGTGGACACAACTAGGTCAAGGCATGACTGTTGGCACAGCTATATCAATGCATGACTGTGGATATAGATAGCTAGGTCAAGGCATGGCTGTTGACACAGCTAGGTCAAGGCACGACTGTTGACATAGCTAGGTCAGGACATGAATGATAACACAGCTAGGTCAGGGCATGACTGTTGACACTTCTAGGTCAGGGCATGACTGTTGACACTTCTTGGTCGGGTTTTGAATGTTGACACAGCTAGGTCAGGGCATGAATGTGGACATAGATAGCTAGGTCAAGGCATGACTGTTGACATAGCTAGGTCAGGACACAAATGATAACACAGCTAGGTCAGTGCATGACTGTTGACACAGCTAGGTCAATACATGACTATGGACACAACTAGGTCAGGGCATGACTGTTGACACTTCTAGGTCAGGGCATGACTGTTGACACTTCTTTGTCAGGTTTTGAATGTTGACACAGCTAGGTCAGGGCATAAGTGTGGACACACTTAGGTCAAGGCATGACTGTTGACACAGCTATATCAATGCATGACTGTGGATATAGATAGCTAGGTCAAGGCATGGCTGTTGACACAGCTAGGTCAAGGCACGACTGTTGACATAGCTAGGTCAGGACATGAATGATAACACAGCTAGGTCAGGGCGTGACTGTTGACACTTCTAGGTCAGAGCATGACTGTTGACACTTCTTGGTCGGGTTTTGAATGTTGACACAGCTAGGTCAGGGCATGAATGTGGACATAGATAGCTAGGTCAAGGCATGACTGTTGACATAGAGCTAGGTTCACGCAGCGACTAGGTAAGGATTAATTACTTGCTCGTTTCGAATAAATGTGGGAAAAGGAGCATTAACTGTTCGATTTGAACCATGTCTACTACGTTTGTCACAATGTTTTCAAAAGCCGCATCCTATGCATCAACATGCGTCTACATGTGGGAAAGAGTTAGGAAGTTTGTGGAGCATTTTCTACTTTTGTCACAATGTTTTCAATACTCGACTGCTTCAATTGCATCAAACTGCATCTACAGGTTTCATTTACGTTCCAGATATAACCAACCGAGATGAAAGATTCATAGATCAAGACACAGATCAAGGCACAGATCAAGGCACAGCACACTGGTGGACTTCAGAACTACGTCTTCTTCACGCAGCGACTAGGTAAGGATTAATTACTTGCTCGATTCGAATAAATGTGGGAAAAGGAGCATCAACTGTTCGATTTGAACCATGTCTACTACGTTTGTCACAATGTTTTCAAAAGCCGTATCCTATGCATCAACATGCGTCTACATGTGGGAAAGGGTTAGGAAGTTTGTGGAGCATTTTCTACTTTTGTCACAATGTTTTCAATACTCGACTGATTCAATTGCATCGAACTGCGTCTACAGGTTTCATTTACGTTCCAGATATAACCAACCGAGATGAAAGATTCACAGATCAAGACACAGATCAAGGCACAGAGTAAGGCACAGCACACTGGTGGAATTCAGAACTACGTCTCCTTCACGCAGCGACTAGGTAAGGATTAATTACTTGCTCGTTTCGAATAAATGTGGGAAAAGGAGCATTAACTGTTCGATTTGAACCATGTCTACTACGTTTGTCACAATGTTTTCAAAAGCCGCATCCTATGCATCAACATGCGTCTACATGTGGGAAAGGGTTAGGAAGTTTGTGGAGCATTTTCTACTTTTGTCACAATGTTTTCAATACTCGACTGCTTCAATTGCATCGAACTGCGTCTACAGGTTTCATTTACGTTCCAGATATAACCAACCGAGATGAAAGATTCACAGATCAAGACACAGATCAAGGCACAGATCAAGGCACAGCATACTGGTGGACTTCAGAACTACGTCTCCTTCACGCAGCGACTAGGTAAGGATTAATTACTTGCTCGTTTCGAATAAATGTGGGAAAAGGAGCATTAACTGTTCAATTTAAACCATGTCTACTACGTTTGTCACAATGTTTTCAAAAGCCGCATCCTATGCATCAACATGCGTCTACATGTGGGAAAGGGTTAGGAAGTTTGTGGAGCATTTTCTACTTTTGTCACAATGTTTTCAATACTCGACTGCTTCAATTGCATCGAACTGCGTCTACAGGTTTCATTTACGTTCCAGATATAACCAACCGAGATGAAAGATTCACAGATCAAGACACAGATCAAGGCACAGATCAAGGCACAGCACACTGGTGGACTTCAGAACTACGTCTCCTTCACGCAGCGACTAGGTAAGGATTAATTACTTGCTCGTTTCGAATAAATGTGGGAAAAGGAGCATTAACTGTTCGATTTGAACCATGTCTACTACGTTTGTCACAATGTTTTCAAAAGCCGCATCATATGCATCAACATGCGTCTACATGTGGGAAAGGGTAAGGAAGTTTGTGGAGCATTTTCTACTTTTGTCACAATGTTTTCAATACTCGACTGCTTCAATTGCATCGAACTGCGTCTACAGGTTTCATTTATGTTCCAGATATAACCAACCGAGATGAAAGATTCACAGATCAAGACACAGATCAAGGCACAGATCAAGGCACAGCACACTGGTGGACTTCAGAACTACGTCTCCTTCACGCAGCGACTAGGTAAGGATTA
The DNA here is from genome assembly GCA_031761405.1 of Serripes groenlandicus. NCBI lineage: Eukaryota > Metazoa > Mollusca > Bivalvia > Cardiida > Cardiidae > Serripes > Serripes groenlandicus. The sequence continues at coordinate 250,312 of JASEVX010000244.1, forward strand.
ATTACTTGCTCGTTTCGAATAAATGTGGGAAAAGGAGCATTAACTGTTCGATTTGAACCATGTCTACTACGTTTGTCACAATGTTTTCAAAAGCCGCATGCTATGCATCAACATGCGTCTACATGTGGGAAAGGGTTAGGAAGTTTGTGGAGCATTTTCTACTTTTGTCACAATGTTTTCAATACTCGACTGCTTCAATTGCATCGAACTGCGTCTACAGGTTTCATTTACGTTCCAGATATAACCAACCGAGATGAAAGATTCACAGATCAAGACACAGATCAAGGCACAGCACACTGGTGGACTTCAGAACTACGTCTCCTTCACGCAGCGACTAGGTAAGGATTAATTACTTGCTCGTTTCGAATAAATGTGGGAAAAGGAGCATTAACTGTTCGATTTGAACCATGTCTACTACGTTTGTCACAATGTTTTCAAAAGCCGCATCCTATGCATCAACGTGCGTCTACATGTGGGAAAGGGTTAGGAAGTTTGTGGAGCATTTTCTACTTTTGTCACAATGTTTTCAATACTCGACCGCTTCAATTGCATCGAACTGCGTCTACAGGTTTCATTTACGTTCCAGATATAACCAACCGAGATGAAAGATTCACAGATCAAGACACAGATCAAGGCACAGATCAAGGCACAGCACACTGGTGGACTTCAGAACTACGTCTCCTTCACGCAGCGACTAGGTAAGGATTAATTACTTGCTCGTTTCGAATAAATGTGGGAAAAGGAGCATTAACTGTTCAATTAAACCATGTCTACTACGTTTGTCACAATGTTTTCAAAAGCCGCATCCTATGCATCAACATGCGTCTACATGTGGGAAAGGGTTAGGAAGTTTGTAGAGCATTTTCTACTTTTGTCACAATGTTTTCAATACTCGACTGCTTCAATTGCATCGAACTGCGTCTACAGGTTTCATTTACGTTCCAGATATAACCAACCGAGATGAAAGATTCACAGATCAAGACACAGATCAAGGCACAGCACACTGGTGGACTTCAGAACTACGTCTCCTTCACGCAGCGACTAGGTAAGGATTAATTACTTGCTCGATTCGAATAAATGTGGGAAAAGGAGCATTAACTGTTCGATTTGAAAACATGTCTACTACGTTTGTCACAATGTTTTCAAAAGCCGCATCCTATGCTTCAACATGCGTCTACATGTGGGAAAGGGTTAGGAAGTTTGTGGAGCATTTTCTACTTTTGTCACAATGTTTTCAATACTCGACTGCTTCAATTGCATCGAACTGCGTCTACAGGTTTCATTTACGTTCCAGATATAACCAACCGAGATGAAAGATTCACAGATCAAGACACAGATCAAGGCACAGATCAAGGCACAGCACACTGGTGGACTTCAGAACTACGTCTCCTTCACGCAGCGACTAGGTAAGGATTAATTACTTGCTCGTTTCGAATAAATGTGGGAAAAGGAGCATTAACTGTTCGATTTGAACCATGTCTACTACGTTTGTCACAATGTTTTCAAAAGCCGCATCCTATGCATCAACATGCGTCTACATGTGGGAAAGGGTAAGGAAGTTTGTGGAGCATTTTCTACTTTTGTCACAATGTTTTCAATACTCGACTGCTTCAATTGCATCGAACTGCGTCTACAGGTTTCATTTACGTTCCAGATATAACCAACCGAGATGAAAGATTCACAGATCAAGGCACAGCACACTGGTGGACTTCAGAACTACGTCTCCTTCACGCAGCGACTAGGTAAGGATTAATTACTTGCTCGTTTCGAATAAATGTGGGAAAAGGAGCATTAACTGTTCGATTTGAACCATGTCTACTACGTTTGTCACAATGTTTTCAAAAGCCGCATCCTATGCATCAACATGCGTCTACATGTGGGAAAGGGTTAGGAAGTTTGTAGAGCATTTTCTACTTTTGTCACAATGTTTTCAATACTCGACTGCTTCAATTGCATCGAACTGCGTCTACAGGTTTCATTTACGTTCCAGATATAACCAACCGAGATGAAAGATTCACAGATCAAGGCACAGCACACTGGTGGACTTCAGAACTACGTCTCCTTCACGCAGCGACTAGGTAAGGATTAATTACTTGCTCGTTTCGAATAAATGTGGGAAAAGGAGCATTAACTGTTCGATTTGAACCATGTCTACTACGTTTGTCACAATGTTTTCAAAAGCCGCATGCTATGCATCAACATGCGTCTACATGTGGGAAAGGGTAAGGAAGTTTGTGGAGCATTTTCTACTTTTGTCACCATGTTTTCAATACTCGACTGCTTCAATTGCATCGAACTGCGTCTACAGGTTTCATTTACGTTCCAGATATAACCAACCGAGATGAAAGATTCACAGATCAAGACACAGATCAAGGCACAGCACACTGGTGGACTTCAGAACTACGTCTCCTTCACGCAGTGACTAGGTAAGGATTAATTACTTGCTCGTTTCGAATAAATTTGGGAAAAGGAGCATTAACTGTTCGATTTGAACCATGTCTACTACGTTTGTCACAATGTTTTCAAAAGCCGCATCCCATGCATCAACATGCGTCTACATGTGGGAAAGGGTTAGGAAGTTTGTGGAGCATTTTCTACTTTTGTCACAATGTTTTCAATACTCGACTGCTTCAATTGCATCAAACTGCGTCTACAGGTTTCATTTACGTTCCAGATATAACCAACCGAGATGAAAGATTCACAGATCAAGACACAGATCAAGGCACAGCACACTGGTGGACTTCAGAACTACGTCTCCTTCACGCAGCGACTAGGTAAGGATTAATTACTTGCTCGTTTCGAATAAATGTGGGAAAAGGAGCATTAACTGTTCGATTTGAACCATGTCTACTACGTTTGTCACAATGTTTTCAAAAGCCGCATCCTATGCATCAACATGCGTCTACATGTGGGAAAGGGTTAGGAAGTTTGTGGAGCATTTTCTACTTTTATCACAATGTTTTCAATACTCGACTGCTTCAATTGCATCGAACTGCGTCTACAGGTTTCATTTACGTTCCAGATATAACCAACCGAGATGAAAGATTCACAGATCAAGACACAGATCAAGGCACAGATCAAGGCACAGCACACTGGTGGACTTCAGAACTACGTCTCCTTCACGCAGCGACTAGGTAAGGATTAATTACTTGCTCGTTTCGAATAAATGTGGGAAAAGGAGCATTAACTGTTCGATTTGAACCATGTCTACTACGTTTGTCACAATGTTTTCAAAAGCCGCATCCTATGCATCAACATGCGTCTACATGTGGGAAAGGGTAAGGAAGTTTGTGGAGCATTTTCTACTTTTGTCACAATGTTTTCAATACTCGACTGCTTCAATTGCATCGAACTGCGTCTACAGGTTTCATTTACGTTCCAGATATAACCAACCGAGATGAAAGATTCACAGATCAAGACACAGATCAAGGCACAGCACACTGGTGGACTTCAGAACTACGTCTCCTTCACGCAGCGACTAGGTAAGGATTAATTACTTGCTCGTTTCGAATAAATGTGGGAAAAGGAGCATTAACTGTTCGATTTGAACCATGTCTACTACGTTTGTCACAATGTTTTCAAAAGCCGCATCCCATGCATCAACATGCGTCTACATGTGGGAAAGGGTTAGGAAGTTTGTGGAGCATTTTCTACTTTTGTCACAATGTTTTCAATACTCGACTGCTTCAATTGCATCAAACTGCGTCTACAGGTTTCATTTACGTTCCAGATATAACCAACCGAGATGAAAGATTCACAGATCAAGACACAGATCAAGGCACAGCACACTGGTGGACTTCAGAACTACGTCTCCTTCACGCAGCGACTAGGTAAGGATTAATTACTTGCTCGTTTCGAATAAATGTGGGAAAAGGAGCATTAACTGTTCGATTTGAACCATGTCTACTACGTTTGTCACAATGTTTTCAAAAGCCGCATCCTATGCATCAACATGCGTCTACATGTGGGAAAGGGTTAGGAAGTTTGTGGAGCATTTTCTACTTTTATCACAATGTTTTCAATACTCGACTGCTTCAATTGCATCGAACTGCGTCTACAGGTTTCATTTACGTTCCAGATATAACCAACCGAGATGAAAGATTCACAGATCAAGACACAGATCAAGGCACAGATCAAGGCACAGCACACTGGTGGACTTCAGAACTACGTCTCCTTCACGCAGCGACTAGGTAAGGATTAATTACTTGCTCGTTTCGAATAAATGTGGGAAAAGGAGCATTAACTGTTCGATTTGAACCATGTCTACTACGTTTGTCACAATGTTTTCAAAAGCCGCATCCTATGCATCACCATGCGTCTGCAAGTGGGAAAGGGTTAGGAAGTTTGTTGAGCATGTTCTACTTTTGTCACAATATTTTCAATCATGAGAGAACGGGTCAAAATGTTTCTTAGAACCATTCGTGACTATCGATCGACCAGTGAAGATCCATTAACTGTTCGATTTGAACCATGTCTACTACGTTTGTCACAATGTTTTCAAAAGCCGCATCCTATGCATCAACATGCGTCTGCAAGTGGGAAAGGGTTAGGAAGTTTGTTGAGCATGTTCTACTTTTGTCACAATATTATCAATCATGAGAGAACGGGTCAAAATGTTTCTTAGAACCATTCGTGACTATCGATCGACCAGTGAAGATCCAGATAGAGATATATGCGGATGCTTGCATTAATCTGAGACTACACTGGTCGAACAACATGCTAAGTGTGCAGGTTTTAATTTACGTTTCAGATATAACCAACCGAGATGAAAGATTCACAGATGAAGACACAGATCAACGTACACTGCACTTCAGAGGCTTTTCAACATTGAATGTAGGCACGGGGTCCTTTCTTTCTCCATAAGAAGCAGGGAAGACAGGAGATTTAAGTTTAATGTGTCATTCTATGCAAGGTTTCATTCTATTTAGGTCATGTTATGTCTACTTGGGGAGTCATTAAGGCTTTTCAACATTGAATATAGGCACGGGGTCCTTTCTTTCTCCTTAAGAGGCAGCAAAGAGAGGAGATTTAAGGTTTAAGGTGTCATTCTAGGCACGGTTTCATTCTATTTAGGTCATGTCGTGTCTACTTGGGGAGTCATTAAGGCTTTTCAACATTGAATGTAGGCACGAGGTCCTTTCTTTCTCCTTAAGAGGCAGCAAAGAGAGGAGATTTAAGGTTTAAGGTGTCATTCTAGGCACGGTTTCATTATATTTAGGTCATGTCGTGTCTACTTGGGGAGTCATTAAGACTTTTCAACATTGAATGTAGGCACGAGGTCCTTTCTTTCTCCTTAAGAGGCAGCAAAGAGAGGAGATTTAAGGTTTAAGGTGTCATTCTAGGCACGGTTTCATTATATTTAGGTCATGTCGTGTCTACTTGGGGAGTCATTAAGGCTTTTCAACATTGAATGTAGGCACGAGGTCCTTTCTTTCTCCTTAAGAGGCAGCAAAGAGAGGAGATTTAAGGTTTAAGGTGTCATTCTAGGCACGGTTTCATTATATTTAGGTCATGTCGTGTCTACTTGGGGAGTAATTAAGGCTTTTCAACATTGAATGTAGGCACGATGTCCTTTCTTTCTCCTTAAGAGGCAGCAAAGAGAGGAGATTTAAGGTTTAAGGTGTCATTCTAGGCACGGTTTCATTATATTTAGGTCATGTCGTATCTACTTGGGGAGTCATTAAGGCTTTTCAACATTGAATGTAGGCACGAGGTCCTTTCTTTCTCTTTAAGAGGCAGCAAAGAGAGGAGATTTAAGGTTTAAGGTGTCATTCTAGGCACAGTTTCATTATATTTAGGTCATGTCGTGTCTACTTGGGGAGTCATTAAGGCTTTTCAACATTGAATGTAGGCACGAGGTCCTTTCTTTCTCCTTAAGAGTAAGCAAAGAGAGGAGATTTAAGGTTTAAGGTGTCATTCTAGGCACGGTTTCATTATATTTAGGTCATGTCGTGTCTACTTGGGGAGTCATTAAGGCTTTTCAACATTGAATTTAGGCACGAGGTCCTTTCTTTCTCCTTAAGAGGCAGCAAAGAGAGGAGATTTAAGGTTTAAGGTGTCATTCTAGGCACGGTTTCATTATATTTAGGTCATGTCGTGTCTACTTGAGGAGTCATTAAGGCTTTTCAACATTGAATGTAGGCACGAGGTCCTTTCTTTCTCCTTAAGAGGCAGCAAAGAGAGGAGATTTAAGGTTTAAGGTGTCATTCTAGGCACGGTTTCATTATATTTATGTCATGTCGTGTCTACTTGGGGAGTCATTAAGGCTTTTCAACATTGAATGTAGGCACGAGGTCCTTTCTTTCTCCTTAAGAGGCAGCAAAGAGAGGAGATTTAAGGTTTAAGGTGTCATTCTAGGCACGGTTTCATTATATTTAGGTCATGTCGTGTCTACTTGGGGAGTCATTAAGGCTTTTCAACATTGAATGTAGGCACGAGGTCCTTTCTTTCTCCTTAAGAGTAAGCAAAGAGAGGAGATTTAAGGTGTCATTCTAGGCACGGTTTCATTATATTTAGGTCATGTCGTGTCTACTTGGGGAGTCATTAAGGCTTTTCAACATTGAATTTAGGCACGAGGTCCTTTCTTTCTCCTTAAGAGGCAGCAAAGAGAGGAGATTTAAGGTTTAAGGTGTCATTCTAGGCACGGTTTCATTATATTTAGGTCATGTCGTGTCTACTTGGGGAGTCATTAAGGCTTTTCAACATTGAATGTAGGCACGAGGTCCTTTCTTTCTCCTTAAGAGGCAGCAAAGAGAGGAGATTTAAGGTTTAAGGTGTCATTCTAGGCACGGTTTCATTATATTTATGTCATGTCGTGTCTACTTTGGGAGTCATTAAGGCTTTTCAACATTGAATGTAGGCACGAGGTCCTTTCTTTCTCCTTAAGAGGCAGCAAAGAGAGGAGATTTAAGGTTTAAGGTGTCATTCTAGGCACGGTTTCATTATATTTAGGTCATGTCGTGTCTACTTGGGGAGTCATTAAGGCTTTTCAACATTGAATTTAGGCTCGAGGTCCTTTCTTTCTCCTTAAGAGGCAGCAAAGAGAGGAGATTTAAGGTTTAAGGTGTCATTCTAGGCACGGTTTCATTATATTTAGGTCATGTCGTGTCTACTTGGGGAGTCATTAAGGCTTTTCAACATTGAATGTAGGCACGAGGTCCTTTCTTTCTCCTTAAGAGGCAGCAAAGAGAGGAGATTTAAGGTTTAAGGTGTCATTCTAGGCACGGTTTCATTATATTTAGGTCATGTCGTGTCTACTTGGGGAGTCATTAAGGCTTTTCAACATTGAATGTAGGCACGAGGTCCTTTCTTTCTCCTTAAGAGGCAGCAAAGAGAGGAGATTTAAGGTTTAAGGTGTCATTCTAGGCACGGTTTCATTATATTTAGGTCATGTCGTGTCTACTTGGGGAGTCATTAAGGCTTTTCAACATTGAATGTAGGCACGAGGTCCTTTCTTTCTCCTTAAGAGGCAGCAAAGAGAGGAGATTTAAGGTTTAAGGTGTCATTCTAGGCACGGTTTCATTATATTTAGGTCATGTCGTGTCTACTTAGGGAGTCATTAAGGCTTTTCAACATTGAATGTAGGCACGATGTCCTTTCTTTCTCCTTAAGAGGCAGCAAAGAGAGGAGATTTAAGGTTTAAGGTGTCATTCTAGGCACGGTTTCATTATATTTATGTCATGTCGTGTCTACTTGGGGAGTCATTAAGGCTTTTCAACATTGAATGTAGGCACGAGGTCCTTTCTTTCTCCTTAAGAGGCAGCAAAGAGAGGAGATTTAAGGTTTAAGGTGTCATTCTAGGCACGGTTTCATTATATTTAGGTCATGTCGTGTCTACTTGGGGAGTCATTAAGGCTTTTCAACATTGAATTTAGGCACGAGGTCCTTTCTTTCTCCTTAAGAGGCAGCAAAGAGAGGAGATTTAAGGTTTAAGGTGTCATTCTAGGCACGGTTTCATTATATTTAGTCATGTCGTGTCTTCTTGGGAGTCATTAAGGCTTTTCAACATTGAATGTAGGCACGAGGTCCTTTCTTTCTCCTTAAGAGGCAGCAAAGAGAGGAGATTTAAGGTTTAAGGTGTCATTCTAGGCACGGTTTCATTATATTTAGGTCATGTCGTGTCTACTTGGGGAGTCATTAAGGCTTTTCAACATTGAATGTAGGCACGAGGTCCTTTCTTTCTCCTTAAGAGGCAGCAAAGAGAGGAGATTTAAGGTTTAAGGTGTCATTCTAGGCACAGTTTCATTATATTTAGGTCATGTCGTGTCTACTTGGGGAGTCATTAAGGCTTTTCAACATTGAATGTAGGCACGAGGTCCTTTCTTTCTCCTTAAGAGTAAGCAAAGAGAGGAGATTTAGGTTTAAGGTGTCATTCTAGGCACGGTTTCATTATATTTAGGTCATGTCGTGTCTACTTGGGGAGTCATTAAGGCTTTTCAACATTGAATTTAGGCACGAGGTCCTTTCTTTCTCCTTAAGAGGCAGCAAAGAGAGGAGATTTAAGGTTTAAGGTGTCATTCTAGGCACGGTTTCATTATATTTAGGTCATGTCGTGTCTACTTGAGGAGTCATTAAGGCTTTTCAACATTGAATGTAGGCACGAGGTCCTTTCTTTCTCCTTAAGAGGCAGCAAAGAGAGGAGATTTAAGGTTTAAGGTGTCATTCTAGGCACGGTTTCATTATATTTATGTCATGTCGTGTCTACTTGGGGAGTCATTAAGGCTTTTCAACATTGAATGTAGGCACGAGGTCCTTTCTTTCTCCTTAAGAGGCAGCAAAGAGAGGAGATTTAAGGTTTAAGGTGTCATTCTAGGCACGGTTTCATTATATTTAGGTCATGTCGTGTCTACTTGGGGAGTCATTAAGGCTTTTCAACATTGAATGTAGGCACGAGGTCCTTTCTTTCTCCTTAAGAGTAAGCAAGAGAGGAGATTAAGGTGTCATTCTAGGCACGGTTTCATTATATTTAGGTCATGTCGTGTCTACTTGGGAGTCATTAAGGCTTTTCAACATTGAATTTAGGCACGAGGTCCTTTCTTTCTCCTTAAGAGGCAGCAAAGAGAGGAGATTTAAGGTTTAAGGTGTCATTCTAGGCACGGTTTCATTATATTTAGGTCATGTCGTGTCTACTTGGGGAGTCATTAAGGCTTTTCAACATTGAATGTAGGCACGAGGTCCTTTCTTTCTCCTTAAGAGGCAGCAAAGAGAGGAGATTTAAGGTTTAAGGTGTCATTCTAGGCACGGTTTCATTATATTTATGTCATGTCGTGTCTACTTTGGAGTCATTAAGGCTTTTCAACATTGAATGTAGGCACGAGGTCCTTTCTTTCTCCTTAAGAGGCAGCAAAGAGAGGAGATTTAAGGTTTAAGGTGTCATTCTAGGCACGGTTTCATTATATTTAGGTCATGTCGTGTCTACTTGGGGAGTCATTAAGGCTTTTCAACATTGAATTTAGGCTCGAGGTCCTTTCTTTCTCCTTAAGAGGCAGCAAAGAGAGGAGATTTAAGGTTTAAGGTGTCATTCTAGGCACGGTTTCATTATATTTAGGTCATGTCGTGTCTACTTGGGGAGTCATTAAGGCTTTTCAACATTGAATGTAGGCACGAGGTCCTTTCTTTCTCCTTAAGAGGCAGCAAAGAGAGGAGATTTAAGGTTTAAGGTGTCATTCTAGGCACGGTTTCATTATATTTAGGTCATGTCGTGTCTACTTGGGGAGTCATTAAGGCTTTTCAACATTGAATGTAGGCACGAGGTCCTTTCTTTCTCCTTAAGAGGCAGCAAAGAGAGGAGATTTAAGGTTTAAGGTGTCATTCTAGGCACGGTTTCATTATATTTAGGTCATGTCGTGTCTACTTGGGGAGTCATTAAGGCTTTTCAACATTGAATGTAGGCACGAGGTCCTTTCTTTCTCCTTAAGAGGCAGCAAAGAGAGGAGATTTAAGGTTTAAGGTGTCATTCTAGGCACGGTTTCATTATATTTAGGTCATGTCGTGTCTACTTAGGGAGTCATTAAGGCTTTTCAACATTGAATGTAGGCACGATGTCCTTTCTTTCTCCTTAAGAGGCAGCAAAGAGAGGAGATTTAAGGTTTAAGGTGTCATTCTAGGCACGGTTTCATTATATTTATGTCATGTCGTGTCTACTTGGGGAGTCATTAAGGCTTTTCAACATTGAATGTAGGCACGGGGTCCTTTCTTTCTCCATAAGAAGCAGGGAAGACAGGAGATTTAAGTTTAATGTGTCATTCTATGCAAGGTTTCATTCTATTTAGGTCATGTTATGTCTACTTGGGGAGTCATTAAGGCTTTTCAACATTGAATATAGGCACGGGGTCCTTTCTTTCTCCTTAAGAGGCAGCAAAGAGAGGAGATTTAAGGTTTAAGGTGTCATTCTAGGCACGGTTTCATTCTATTTAGGTCATGTCGTGTCTACTTGGGGAGTCATTAAGGCTTTTCAACATTGAATGTAGGCACGAGGTCCTTTCTTTCTCCTTAAGAGGCAGCAAAGAGAGGAGATTTAAGGTTTAAGGTGTCATTCTAGGCACGGTTTCATTATATTTAGGTCATGTCGTGTCTACTTGGGGAGTCATTAAGACTTTTCAACATTGAATGTAGGCACGAGGTCCTTTCTTTCTCCTTAAGAGGCAGCAAAGAGAGGAGATTTAAGGTTTAAGGTGTCATTCTAGGCACGGTTTCATTATATTTAGGTCATGTCGTGTCTACTTGGGGAGTCATTAAGGCTTTTCAACATTGAATGTAGGCACGAGGTCCTTTCTTTCTCCTTAAGAGGCAGCAAAGAGAGGAGATTTAAGGTTTAAGGTGTCATTCTAGGCACGGTTTCATTATATTTAGGTCATGTCGTGTCTACTTGGGGAGTAATTAAGGCTTTTCAACATTGAATGTAGGCACGATGTCCTTTCTTTCTCCTTAAGAGGCAGCAAAGAGAGGAGATTTAAGGTTTAAGGTGTCATTCTAGGCACGGTTTCATTATATTTAGGTCATGTCGTATCTACTTGGGGAGTCATTAAGGCTTTTCAACATTGAATGTAGGCACGAGGTCCTTTCTTTCTCTTTAAGAGGCAGCAAAGAGAGGAGATTTAAGGTTTAAGGTGTCATTCTAGGCACAGTTTCATTATATTTAGGTCATGTCGTGTCTACTTGGGGAGTCATTAAGGCTTTTCAACATTGAATGTAGGCACGAGGTCCTTTCTTTCTCCTTAAGAGTAAGCAAAGAGAGGAGATTTAAGGTTTAAGGTGTCATTCTAGGCACGGTTTCATTATATTTAGGTCATGTCGTGTCTACTTGGGAGTCATTAAGGCTTTTCAACATTGAATTTAGGCACGAGGTCCTTTCTTTCTCCTTAAGAGGCAGCAAAGAGAGGAGATTTAAGGTTTAAGGTGTCATTCTAGGCACGGTTTCATTATATTTAGGTCATGTCGTGTCTACTTGAGGAGTCATTAAGGCTTTTCAACATTGAATGTAGGCACGAGGTCCTTTCTTTCTCCTTAAGAGGCAGCAAAGAGAGGAGATTTAAGGTTTAAGGTGTCATTCTAGGCACGGTTTCATTATATTTATGTCATGTCGTGTCTACTTGGGGAGTCATTAAGGCTTTTCAACATTGAATGTAGGCACGAGGTCCTTTCTTTCTCCTTAAGAGGCAGCAAAGAGAGGAGATTTAAGGTTTAAGGTGTCATTCTAGGCACGGTTTCATTATATTTAGGTCATGTCGTGTCTACTTGGGGAGTCATTAAGGCTTTTCAACATTGAATGTAGGCACGAGGTCCTTTCTTTCTCCTTAAGAGTAAGCAAAGAGAGGAGATTTAAGGTGTCATTCTAGGCACGGTTTCATTATATTTAGGTCATGTCGTGTCTACTTGGGAGTCATTAAGGCTTTTCAACATTGAATTTAGGCACGAGGTCCTTTCTTTCTCCTTAAGAGGCAGCAAAGAGAGGAGATTTAAGGTTTAAGGTGTCATTCTAGGCACGGTTTCATTATATTTAGGTCATGTCGTGTCTACTTGGGAGTCATTAAGGCTTTTCAACATTGAATGTAGGCACGAGGTCCTTTCTTTCTCCTTAAGAGGCAGCAAAGAGAGGAGATTTAAGGTTTAAGGTGTCATTCTAGGCACGGTTTCATTATATTTATGTCATGTCGTGTCTACTTTGGGAGTCATTAGGCTTTTCAACATTGAATGTAGGCACGAGGTCCTTTCTTTCTCCTTAAGAGGCAGCAAAGAGAGGAGATTTAAGGTTTAAGGTGTCATTCTAGGCACGGTTTCATTATATTTAGGTCATGTCGTGTCTACTTGGGGAGTCATTAAGGCTTTTCAACATTGAATTTAGGCTCGAGGTCCTTTCTTTTCTCCTTAAGAGGCAGCAAAGAGAGGAGATTTAAGGTTTAAGGTGTCATTCTAGGCACGGTTTCATTATATTTAGGTCATGTCGTGTCTACTTGGGGAGTCATTAAGGCTTTTCAACATTGAATGTAGGCACGAGGTCCTTTCTTTCTCCTTAAGAGGCAGCAAAGAGAGGAGATTTAAGGTTTAAGGTGTCATTCTAGGCACGGTTTCATTATATTTAGGTCATGTCGTGTCTACTTGGGGAGTCATTAAGGCTTTTCAACATTGAATGTAGGCACGAGGTCCTTTCTTTCTCCTTAAGAGGCAGCAAAGAGAGGAGATTTAAGGTTTAAGGTGTCATTCTAGGCACGGTTTCATTATATTTAGGTCATGTCGTGTCTACTTGGGGAGTCATTAAGGCTTTTCAACATTGAATGTAGGCACGAGGTCCTTTCTTTCTCCTTAAGAGGCAGCAAAGAGAGGAGATTTAAGGTTTAAGGTGTCATTCTAGGCACGGTTTCATTATATTTAGGTCATGTCGTGTCTACTTAGGGAGTCATTAAGGCTTTTCAACATTGAATGTAGGCACGATGTCCTTTCTTTCTCCTTAAGAGGCAGCAAAGAGAGGAGATTTAAGGTTTAAGGTGTCATTCTAGGCACGGTTTCATTTATATTTATGTCATGTCGTGTCTACTTGGGGAGTCATTAAGGCTTTTCAACATTGAATGTAGGCACGAGGTCCTTTCTTTCTCCTTAAGAGGCAGCAAAGAGAGGAGATTTAAGGTTTAAGGTGTCATTCTAGGCACGGTTTCATTATATTTAGGTCATGTCGTGTCTACTTGGGGAGTCATTAAGGCTTTCAACATTGAATTTAGGCACGAGGTCCTTTCTTTCTCCTAAGAGGCAGCAAAGAGAGGAGATTTAAGGTTTAAGGTGTCATTCTAGGCACAGGTTTCATTATATTTAGGTCATGTCGTGTCTACTTGGGGAGTCATTAAGGCTTTTCAACATTGAATGTAGGCACGAGGTCCTTTCTTTCTCCTAAGAGCAGCAAAGAGAGGAGATTTAAGGTTTAAGGTGTCATTCTAGGCACGGTTTCATTATATTTAGGTCATGTCGTGTCTACTTGGGGAGTCATTAAGGCTTTTCAACATTGAATGTAGGCACGAGGTCCTTTCTTTCTCCTTAAGAGGCAGCAAAGAGAGGAGATTTAAGGTTTAAGGTGTCATTCTAGGCACGGTTTCATTATATTTAGGTCATGTCGTGTCTACTTGGGGAGTCATTAAGGCTTTTCAACATTGAATGTAGGCACGAGGTCCTTTCTTTCTCCTTAAGAGTCAGCAAAGAGAGGAGATTTAAGGTTAAGGTGTCATTCTAGGCACGGTTTCATTATATTTAGGTCATGTCGTGTCTACTTGGGGAGTCATTAAGGCTTTTCAACATTGAATGTAGGCACGAGGTCCTTTCTTTCTCCTTACCAGACGCAGCAAAGAGAGGAGATTTAAGGTTTAAGTGTCATTCTAGGCACGGTTTCATTATATTTAGGTCATGTCGTGTCTACTTGAGGAGTCATTAAGGCTTTTCAACATTGAATGTAGGCACGAGGTCCTTTCTTTCTCTTAAGAGGCAGCAAAGAGAGGAGATTTAAGGTTTATGGTGTCATTCTAGCACGGTTTCATTATATTTATGTCATGTCGTAGTCTACTTGGGGAGTCATTAAGGCTTTTCAACATTGAATGTAGGCACGAGGTCCTTTCTTTCTCCTT